>JAODVM010143298.1:0-15077 GCA_025400095.1 Phenganax marumi | reverse complement strand
TTATATGAAACTTTGACACGCTATTATGCAAATTAGGCCATTATATGAAACTTTGACACGCTATTATGCAAATTAGGTCATTCTATGAAACTTTGACACGCTATTATGCAAATTAGGCCATTCTATGAAACTTTGACACGCTATTATGCAAATTAGGTCATTCTATGAAACTTTGACAGGATATTATGCAAATTAGGCCATTATATGAAACATATCCCCTCCAATATGTAAATGTTGGTTTTATATGAAACATTTCCCGTTATATTATGCACATTTTGGCATTATATGAAACATTTTTCCCGCTGTTAAGCAAATTAGGGCATTATATGAAACTTTCCCCCTATTATGCAAGTTAGAGCATTATATGAAACTTTCCCCCTGTTATGCAAAATAAGGTAGACTTAACGCAGCACATCTATGCTTCGTCGTCCTGCAATATGAAAGAGTAGAACATTAGGAAAGGCAGCAATACAAGTCACTTTATTAACCGACTTTGTAAATGGTAATTGAATCATTTAGAATTTAGACTTACCAACCCGCAAGAGTGTAGCACCTATAGGGGTTGACACGAGGCTTCAACTTTGCCATTTGACTGGTATGAAGCGGAAAACTTTGCGCATCAGGCTACAGTCTATCATATTGTGCCAAAATTCCCCCAAAGCCTGCGACAGTTGGCCCACGTTAAATTAGTAATACAGCCTGGTTTAGTTTGGCTGGCGTTTTCAAACTGAGCTATTCCTTTTGGTATGGTTTGATAGATGAATTCTCCAGAAACACAGTTTTAATGCGACGAATTAGAATCGACAAAAATGCGACGTCAAAACGAGATCTACAATATAGGAGAGAAAAATACATAAAAATTCATTAAAATTAGTAATGGATCAGAGAATACCACAAGTTTTTAATCAAAACTCTTCGTTTATTGTCTAAGACTTCACGTTTCTGGTAATTTGACATCGTCAACTAGTTCAATAACTTTAAACTACCGCGCCCATAGGATACCGTTATTGTCATGTTGAAGATTTCCATCCCAAATTGTCATTGTTTTCTTTCAAAAACCTGCTATTACTAACTGGTGTTATTTCAAAAGTAATTTGAACTTTTTTATGTTTGCAAGTAATTGAAACAAGCGAAGTCTTCAGTGAAAACTACGTTAACTTTTCTCACGGTCCATCATTGTAAGGACTGCTATATGGCGCAATGACTTGTGCAACATGTCTCGGTGACTTTGACCGTTTTTCAAAAGTAGCTACAAAGCTTTGAAGGATTCCGCAGAAAACAGCCTGTACTCCACCGGGCGGAATTTCCCGTGCAAAGAATAAATCTAGCAACGTGATTGGCTCGCTTCGGGGCGAAATATATCGCTAACCAATCACTTAGTTAGTTAGATGTATTGTCCGCATGGAAAATTCCGTCGGATGGAAAACAGGCTTTATTGATTGACTGCATACGATATTTACGGCTAGCTACTTCGCATCTGTGACGTAATGACGCAGGAATTTTAAAGACCAGTTAGGTTTCTGCATCGATAAACTTAGCGAAAATGGTTTAAACAAACAGGACAAGTTTAACAATAAATTCTAGCTCTCTGTGATACAGTTTTCAAATTTTTTTATCATAATTGTCGGTAAGTTTCGTCAACAAAATTATTGTAGAATTTTAAAAGTATCTGCTAGGGTTAGCAATCAATAAATATATCTATAGAAAGCTGTCTAATATATAAATATATAAATATTGTCTAATATATAAATAAATATATCTATAGAAAGCTATAGCAAAGACAGTCTTCAACAAGAGAAATAAAATGAATATTTTTTCTTTCGAAAAACGAGAAGATGCTAAGATATCAAACAACGTAGCGAACGTCTCATATTTTCATTCGTGTTTTAGGTTGAGATGTACTGTGTATTGTTTTCAAGTTTTTTCGCACTCTGCACACTCGTTGCTCTCGCAAGAAGCGAAGGTTAGGAATTGTTCTATGTTTGAACACATATCTTAGCTTTGCGTAACAATATTTAAACGTGAGTTAGAAACATCCGATGGTGCACAGAGCTCATGTGAGTAAACCCAATATTAATGGACTAAAACTCCAGTTTAACATGGTAAGCTTAATTAACACGTTTTTCTGACTCAGTGAAATGGCCAAGTGGCACATACGGGCTACCCCAGCCACAACTAGGATGCCCGGATGATGCTGATCTCATATGGAAAACTGGATGGACCTACCACGATACTGAAGATGATAATCCAGAGAATCAAAGATCAGGAATGTTTCACATGGCAGGCAACTTTTCCCAACATGGAATCCAACAGAAATTCTGCATCAAAGACAGTGCTGCCGGGGGTAGCGAGTTCTGGCCAGAGGGGAAATATTGCATCTATAAAAAAGGTATTAAACATTTAGCAATTGATTTATTCAGTGACTATACTATACAGACAACAGGGTTAACCATGTTGTTGCCAAAATGTCTATAACTCATTTCCTTATGTTTCAATATCTGGGTAAAACACCTGTTCTCAATTGTTGCTCGTAAATCACTTGGCAGCTCGAAAGTTGTCAAGCACATTATCATTGAAGAACTGTTTAAAATACTCAACCATTAAATGCTAGGTGTTTGCCCAAGTGGTCTGAAAGAAGGATTCATTCGGTGGGATGACGAGCAGTCCGAGATTGATGAGAATAATGCAAACTACGGCAGTCTACCTGACGGGATATATGAAAAGACAAACACGACAATCAAATACTGCTGCAGCACCAAGGGAAATATCAACAATCCAATCAAACTCCCTAATACGAAGCCATTTTATCTGCTCACATACGACTCGACACAGTGTCAGAAAGTGCGAGGTATGAGAGCGAGTTCAGAGTTTGTCAAGTTCGATGATAATGATCAGGGCAACACAGATGGAACAGGGGGGGCATATCCATATGGGCCGAGTGAAGATCCTTTTAACTTGAAGATATACTCATGTTACTATGAACCAGGTAGTATAACAAAACATCGTTTTACTTTTCAAAGCAACACCACTAATGTTGCAATACAATACAATATAATACAATACAATACAATACAATACAATACAATACAATACATTAATATAAATTTATTTAGTCACGGTAAAAACTTCAGTAAACTATTTGCAAAAGAATAATATTAACTGTTTTACAAGTTTGCCGAGTGAGAGTCACTTATTGCGAGTTGTTATAGTATATAATCAATTAAGGTTTTCTTAAACAGTTGATATGTTGATTGTTGACTATATATCTAACAATGAAACATTAATCACCAACAAATCTGTTTTTAAGTGACTGTGAGCAATTGAACTAAAAATAACAAGAATAAAAAAACAACATATTACTCTGTTGACTTACCTACCAATAAGGTTTAATTAACAATTCTCTGCAGGTCAAGAGAGCTCTGAGGACCTGGGAATAGGAAAACAAGCTAAGGTGAGAAACATCATTTGTCATTTCTTTGATGCCACGAGTAAAATCATTACTAGCCGCATGGTTTCTAGTATAATAAGCTCTGTTTTTCTAATGCATTGTAATCAAATACTATATTTTTAGGATGGCTCGTTTCGTATTACATCACCAGCAGTAGCACTGGCCGTTGGTTGTGGTGTAGCAGGCGCTATTGTAGGAACAGCTACCATAGCATTTCTTATCAAGCAGTTCCTAGCCAAACGAAGGAAAAATGCTGGCATGGAGACTGAACACCTCATTGGAGAATGACTTACTAACGTTTGTGATAGGAATATAATAACGAAGTGATTTTTGTAAATAATTAATTACATACACATGGTTAAATATAAAAAATAAACGAATAAATAAAGCATTTCTTTACTCACTGCTCCTGCTGGCAATTCTGCGAACATAAACCATCCTACAGTAATAGTTGCCAATTCATTGGAAAGATTTTTAAATAAGTGTTTTTTTGACAATTCTATACGCTGTTAAAGTTTAACCATGTGTGCGATTGTTAATCGGCATCGTTCGGAAATGACCGGCAATCATCGGGAGAGCGGTGTTGTCAAGAAAAAATGGCAAGTTCTCCTCCGATTCCTAGTCCGAAAAGTGGGACAGCAAGTCCGAATGATTCCCTGAAAAGAGATGCTTCGAAAAAAGAAGGCGTCAAAGGCTGGATGGGCACATTAACTCGCCGAAAAAAGACAGATGAAGGTCAGGAATTAACTTGGGGTTTACACACAATTCTACCTTGAAATGCTGTTTACAGTACAGCAAATACAACGAACTGTAGCTCCCTAAAAGTGACACTACAATGCTTAATGCTATATGTTTATGATTCCCCATGTAACTGTTTTCAAAATCGACGCTTACATTTGAATGTTTCCGCCGTAGTAAAAGCACACGGACCTACTGTTTACGTTTGTATAATTGGCATTATAATTTGCATACTTTGAATTTTTTTAGTTAACTAGTAGTAAATGCTGTTTTTGCAGTGAATCAGTTAGAAACTGAGGGGAAAAATGCCATTGATACTCCACTGTCACCAGCCATTATTGTGCCAGACAGTTTTAAATTAGGTAAGAGATTGTCATGAACACCATGTTCAGTGTCGAGATAATAGCATACGTTATAATGTAAGTTCATTACCTTGTAGAGGAGACTGAAGAAAGGTCTATGATTGAACCAGCCTCGTTGGAAGACCCAAAAGTTCATGAATTAATGAATGTGAGCTTCCTCTAAACTTGCCTTCTTCAATAACATTTGTATCATTGTTTTCAAACTAAATGATATAAACCGTTTTAGAACTTGCTGGAATGGATTAACAGTGAACTGGCTGAGAAAAGAATTGTTGTTCGTGAGATTGATGAAGATTTGTATGACGGACAGATATTGTCCATTTTGATGGGTAAACTTTGTTCCTACATTTATTTATTTATTTACTCACCCCAATGCTGAGTGAGAAATGTCAGAATTTTAGAATGTTCTGTCTTATTTATAACTCTACATTTTAGAGAAACTGGCAAAAATCAAATTTGAGTTTTCAGAAGTCACGCAGTCAGTTGGTGGTCAGGTATTTAGAGGTTTCTAGCACTGCTTGTTAAAAACTGAGCAACTTCATTAATACTTACATACTTTTTCAGATTGAAAAATTGGAAATAATCCTGAGCAAAGTTGAACAACTTCTTAGAATTGAGAAAAGCAATGTTAAGTGGACAGCAAGAAGTATGAACAATACAACATACCTATCAATTTGTGATCTAATTGTTGGACTAATTTTTCTAATTTCTTTTGAGAGAAAAAAAATAAATCTTTCAACTTACACGCATGCTTTAGAAATTCACAACAAAGATCTTGTGTCAATTCTTCACTTATTGGTCGCATTGAAGGAGCATTTCTCACCTAACGATGCAATCACGCCGGGAGTCTACATGAAAGTTGTTGTTGTTCAGGTGAAATATAGTATAACTAATGCAATTTCACTTTGCAAGGAAAATCGTTTTCACTGTTTTGCTTATAGAAACAAGAAGGTTTATTGAACAGCAAAAGAATCAATGTCCAAATCACAAAAGACACTGAGGAAGTTGAGTACGTATGAACATCCATCTTTTTTCTTGATTCTGCTCGATACATGTCATGACTGAAAACATGTTAAAATTTATTGTACTGATGTTTTTAGATTGGAAAAGCAGAGGCGAAGAGGTGCTGTTTACATCTTTTCTTGTTTTTCAAATTTAGTAAACTCTATCAAAAACTATGTATTGTTTAGAACGAGATGCATTTGACGCATTGTTTGAAAATGCTCCGGAAAAATTGAATGTAGTAAAAAAGGTTTGAGATGGTGAATTTTCTTTGATGTTTTCAAAGTCTGATGGCAATAGTTTTGTTTTCAGTCTCTACAAAATTTTGTGAATCGTCATCTCACGAAACTCAATCTGGAAGTCAATGATATTGACACACAGGTAAAACCTTCCATGAAATAAAACTTTCCTCAAAATTGAGAACTCACAAAATTATGAAATGTTTTATTTCTTTCTAGTTTCATGATGGGGTCCATTTAATTTTTCTCATTGGCTTACTTGAAGGATATTTCGTTCCGTTATACAAATTCAAAGTTACACCAACTGGATTTGAGCAAAAAGTTTGTTGAGAGTTTCAGTTGCTCTTTGCCTTGAGTGTTTGTCTTATTATTTCATTGTTGCTTAGGTCAAAAATGTTTCATTTGCCTTTGAATTAATGGATGATTCGTCAGTGCCTTACCCAAGATGTACCCCTGAAGGTAAACTAGTATAGATATACAACATAATTTAGATGTGGAAAACCTCACAGAATTTCTTTGCTTTCTAGACATTGTTTCAAAAGACCTGAAGTCAACGTTAAGAATTTTGTATGCTCTATTTCAAAAATATAAAAACAGTAAATAGTTGAGGACAACAAAACACCTCTCAATAAATATATCTTATATATATATATAAGTGTTTCCTGAGTAGACTTTTTAGTGTGTCATGTTGAATCACCATATTATAATAAATAAAGAAATATTGGACACTATTTCTCACTCTAGCTTTAGGACTTCAGTTTTCAACTAAATGTACAGTGAACGATACACATTGAAAGTTGTTGCATGTTGATGAAGATATATTATGAACAATCACAGCAAGTACCTTAGTCGAGATGCGCTCCAAGAAATTCATTGTAAGGTATCCTATTGTTCACATTCTTATCATAATATGCAGCAACATGATAGAATTCTTCCTCAGACAGTTTCATATGGTATTTTTTCAGGACATGTCTGAATGCTAACATGCTGCATGTGCCATTACCCTGATAGTCCAATGCCTAAAAACAATAATACAATACACCATAACATGATGAAAAAGGCCCCGTTTACACGGTACCGGATTCGCATGGTCACGGCATCAAGTTTCGCTACTATACACTTTTATTTTGTCCTAACAACTTTTTCTAGGATTAGTTGATATTAAGTTCTGCAACATGATCGTAAATTTATGAGCAAAACTCGCCTCTAAGTGGTCGATTTGGTGTTGTGACCATGCAAATCTGGTAATGTGTAAATGGGGCCTAAGAAACAGTTTTTCACTGGGCAAAAAATTTACAAGAACCTTGTACATTTGTAGCAATTATGTATTGTATTAATATGCTTAAAATATGCCCACAAATGGCAATCCACAATCTTACTGACTAGCTCTCAAAAACAAACAAATCAACAAAAATCTTGTAAACATGGGCACTTGTAAAATTTGCACATCAGAAAGAGATCAAATTTTAAATATTTCACCACAGTACATATACACAAATGCATTCCAATGTTACAGTGTTGTTGCAGTCACCACATACCTTGAATGATCTTCTCATGCTTTTCCAATCTTGACGAATCTGCTTACGTAATTTTGCAACAATGGCCAGAAAGTGGTCAGTTGGTTTACCAGGATTATACTAAAATGAAAAAGATGAATTTCACCTAAATTACATAGACTACTTTAACTTAAATGTGAAATAGGCATGGTATTTTGCTGACACTAAAAACTACAATAACTGCAGTTTGTATGATGATTTTCTCACCAGAATTCGAGTTGGTTGTAATTTTGATCGACTAAGAGTTTTGTCAACTGGTTCTTCGAGTTGATCTTTAAGGAAACTTCGCAAGAATTCCATATATGATATACTGAAATAAAGCAAACCAAAATATATTTTGGAAATCAAAATTCTACAGCAGTTAACTGAAGAATTTTGTCAGGAACATACCTTCCATTGTTACTATCTTCGTGTTTTCTCCCAAGAGTACAAATCTCATCTGCAGCAAGTGGCATGTTACAATCAACCAGTACATCTGCAAAAACAACTGAATTAGTAAACTTATATAAACATGTTGTTTAACAATTTAAAATAACATTGATAATTAGATTTGGCTCAGAAAAGAATGCCTGTTCACCTTTGAATGACTGTAGGGTTACCACACCAGAATTTAGAACATCATGATCTAAAAAGCCAGTTTTTAATGGCTGCCATTTGTTGCAAATCTAAACAAAAATAGAACATTTGTCAAGTAAATGAACACTTCTTGCATACTTGTGAAGAAACAAACAAACTTTGTGTCCATGCAGTGACTTCAAAAACTGTATCCTTAGTCATAATCACTTCCATACCTCATCCTTGACTCGTTTCTCAATTTCTTTCACATTTTCACGTCGGACTTGGACACACGATCTTGGTCGAACTACCGGTGTTAGTTGTGCCTTTGAGAGTGATGTCTTGTAAGGATCACTCAATGTTGTGAGCTGACAAGTTGAAAGTTTGAGAAGTGGTGCACTATGGGCTCGACTGTGATGCTAAATGATGAGAAATTCTGAGATGAGAGGAAGAAGGACAAGAAAGGACAAGAAGAACAAGAAGGAACAGAAGAGGAAGAAGAAGAAGGACAAGAAGAAGGAAAAGAAGAAAAACAAGAAAAAAAGACAAGAAAAGGAAAAAGAAGACAAGTGGAAGGACAAAAATAGGAAGAAGAAAAAGAACAAGTGGAAGGACAAAAATAGGAAGAAGAAAAAAAACAAGTGGAAGGACAAAAATAGGAAGAAGAAAAAGAACAAGTGGAAGGACAAAAATAGGAAGAAGAAAAAAAAACAAGTGGAAGGACAAAAAATAGGAAGAAGAAGAAGAACAAGTGGAAGGACAAAAATAGGAAGAAGAAAAAGAACAAGTGGAAAGACAAAAATAGCAAGAAGAAAAAGAACAAGTGGAAAGACAAAAATAGGAAGAAGAAAAAGAACAAGTGGAAAGACAAAAATAGGAAGAAGAAAAAGAACAAGTGGAAGGACAAAAATAGGAAGAAGAACAAGAAAAAGGACAAGAAGATGAAGAAGAATTTGTGCTATACACACCGTCTTTATACAGTATATATATTTTAGTACATATTTTAGTATATAGGATTTAGTATATAACATATAGATTTAGTATATAGCATATTTTAGTATATAGTATATATTTTAGTACAGTATATATTGATAGTATATATATATTTCTATAACATATTTAGTGCATACACATACCTTCTGTGGTGTCCTCATGGAAGAAACTCTTGAACAATCTCTTTCAAAGATATTCTTAGCGTGAAATGAGAGAAAATCCTTGTTATCTCTATTGAATGGAAACATACTCCAAACTTGCTTCACGTACTTCATTTGGACTCATTTGCGAGCCACAACTACTGATGATCTTGAGTGGTATGCTGCCCTCACTTTTTGCATCTGCTTTGATAGGTGCCTAAAGAGAAAAGGATAAAATAGGCACACAAAATGACAGTTTTAAAATATGTATTTTTCAGTATGAACAAACTTGTAAAATCTTGGCGAGACAACATCGTTCACTAGAATACTTAAAATTTCATTTAGCAACAGAAGACAAAATCAAGATCCGGCCATTACCTTTCCGTCATTGTTTTTAAAGCTCTCAAGGAAGTGATGATAAGAGATATACCCCTTGTGCTCTGGATCAATGCGAGACATCAACTTTGAGTAATCTTCTTCAGAAAGACGAAAAGAGAATTTTTCTATAATTCGGCGTAGCTCGCTACGACTTATCTTTCCATCCTTGTTCTAGCAAGAAAAGTTTTATTATAATCTACCCCTGAACTGTTACAGTAGCATAGATAACCAAAAATAAACACTCAAGTTAGTGCACAATAATTGAAAACTTATTATACCATATACTATTGATCTTACATAATCAAACTCCAGAAAAGCATCTTTAATACTCATGAAATTAGAGTGGATATGAGACTGCAAGGCACTGAATACATCTTCTTCGCTTGTGGATGCTTCTGGCTGCCACAAAATATTTGCTCTAGAGAAACCCATGAATACATCAGACAAAAAATTCCAAGAACAAAGTTTAAAACACTAAATGTATCACTTACTGGGCTTTACCATAGAAATCAATAAACCGATCATAATTTATGCGATGACTGACTTGTACACCACAACTAAAAATGGCAGTAATGTTCAATTTAGCAATCCACTAGAAAATGCAGTACATAAATAAAGAATGTCCATGTTTACCACTGTAACAAGGAATGCAGCACAGCTTCAGACAATGGAATTGTGTATTTTATCAGAATCTTTTTAAATTCACTTAACAGAACATATCCAGATGCTCGATAATCAAGAATCATGACAGCTCTACGTATCTGATCACAACTGGCTATAAACTAAAACAAAACTCACAATTATATAACACTTTGAAACTCAAACAGAGATTGAAATATCACCATCGAACCTTTTCTCTAAATCTCTGTTCAGCACAGGTTTTGGTCGGTAGTGGAAACATGTGAGAAGTTGAAAGACCAGGAGATTTTTCTGTTTCATTTTCTTTAGAGGGTGAACTTGGCTTCATTTCTTGTAGATCATCAAGAAAATCTGAATATTTTAACATGCTGCCATTATTTGATCTGTCATATTTTGCCCACAATCTATAGAAAATAATTCTTATTGTAAAAATAATATGTCCTGTTAAACAAACCTAAATGCCAAGATCTCACCTTTCAAACTGCAAATCAGTCATTCTGAAACAAAAGTTCTCCAGAACTCTTCTCAGTTCACACTTGTGAATAAACCCATCTTGGTTGTAATCAAGCAAATTCATTGCTTTCCATATGCTGCCGTATTGACCTTGAAGCTACAAAGACATTAGCATTAACTGCGTATAGTAAAATATTTGGTGTCTTCGGACTTCGACAACTCTTTGTCCCAAGCCAGTTCCAGTTTAATATATATTAAAACACCTTGGATTTAAGCTTGCCCTCAAACTCTTCCTCCCTTGTACTGCACTGAGTCGATATTTCTTGCCTAAAAATAATTCATACAGTGTGAATACTTTAATCTGCAATTACAGTTCTGAACCAACAAATGTAATCCACCTTCTATCATCATTTTCTCCAGTGAAATAGTTCATTAGGAACGTTTTGTAGGACACTCTACCATCTTCATTTGTGCCAAGCTGGAAACAGAACAAAAGCACAACATCTTGGTACACATACGACTCTTGGAATAAACGTATGGCAAACCAGGACACTCACCTTTTTGTAAAATTTCATTAAATAATGCAGAGGTACTGTTATGTTGCAATAACTGTGCAGAACTTGTGCAAATTCTCGTTGTGTCACAGTGCCAGTGTTAAATCGATCTAGAGTTCGGAACACCTAAAAATGTTGTGATATCAAGACTCTGGTGCGTGAATAAAGCTACATTCTTCAAAGTACCTGTTTCAATGCTGTTAAATTTTGCTTGGTTGCTTCTGCAATAAGCTCTTCAATTTCTTTTTCATTTCTCTTGGGGGATCCTAAAAATTTTGCAAGAACACAATATCAGTTCAGTTGCAAACAAGAATACAACAAGTTCAGTTACATAAAGATTGCCAATTTACCCGGTGAAGACGTCCGCGATGTTTTGAATCTGCTTCTTGACTCTGAACGAGACGTTTCACACGACCGAGCTGGTCTTTCTTTCATGGAAATTTGTCTACTAACAGGACGAATGCAATCAAACCCCAAGGCAGCTTTATTCTCTTGTCTCACAACAATATTCGCCATTTTCCAGCCGAGCTACAATATTTTATAAATATGCTGTTGCCAAGGTGAAAGATCAAACCACAGCGACGACAGCGTTGCTATGACGAATAACAACAAAAAACGTATATCCAAATGAATGCACACCACGTGACCACATGCACACCTACTTTTGGCATTTCGGATTTTAAAAAAGCATGCACCCCCTGACTACACACCACAAACCACACCCTGTTAGCTACTATTCTTTATCTACGAAGAAGCAGTATATTCTATTTCACCGGGGTTAAACCCCCGAAATTTCGCCTAATAACCCCTGCTAAGACGAAATTATTATATTAATCTTATGCAAAGCAACATACAAACCTCATATCTCTCATCCAAAAATTTCAAATCTTATTTTTGAGTACAGTTGGTCGACACTTGCATAATAGACAAGTCTTGGATTATAAATTTATTACAATGTGTTCATATGAACAATACTATAAAAGCCAGATAGGAGGATATGATGACAGTGACAAGATAAATTACAAAAGCTCAAGTGTTAAAAGCAAATGGCAACAGTGCAGAACTGGCCTAGTTTTTCATGATTTTATACAACAATTATTCGGGAAGACACACAAGCAACATAACCATGGGGCCAGCAGTTCACCAGCCACCGAGCTTAACCGTGGGTTACAATAACATAAGGTTTGAAGCAAAGTTTTTAGCTCTGCTTTACCAACATGACAACATTTTCCCAAAAAGCTCATTTATGCAAAAAGAACACTTTACTTCCAAAGTTTTGAAACAAATAAACATACTGAAATGCATAAACCAAACTGTTGGTTAAATTTTAACCCACGGTTGACTCTAACCACGCTTTGAACGAGCGCCAGAAATCTAAATTGGGGGAAATGAGTCACCACTATATTGCAATCTACCTAAAGTAATTACTAGTGCACATTCTATTTAAATCAGGATTAAAAACTCAAATCGACAAAATAGGGTGTCTCAATTATCAGCACAAATGGGTGTGTAGTTATTATAGTTATTTTATTTTATGACATCAGTGATCCCATTTAGATTTTTGAGCCTTGATGTCGCCAATTAAACTTTGCGAACAAGATATGCCCAATATCTAAAAACGATATGTATGCTCCCATTAACTTTGAAACATGTACTATGAAGGAAGTCACAAGCCTGTCACCATATGCAGTAGTGCTGTGCAAACTCCGGTTTTTCACCTCCGGCTCCGGCTCCGGCTCCGGCCAAGAAAAACTCCGGCTCTGGGAAAACAAGCTTCGGCTCTGGCAAAAAATTTCCTCCTCCGGCAAATTCGTGAAAATTTGAAATGTTATGGAAATTTAACATTTCAAAATGGAAGCACTGTCATAAATGAATGCAATATTTTCATGTGAATTTTTACTCTTTTCTGTCAATACTAATCGTGTGTTGCTCGGAATATTTTTTGGCCGGATATTTATCAGATTTTGTGGGACGCTTACCAAAGTCTGATAGTAGTCGCCAGAAAATAAGTGCTGCCAGAGTTTTGCCGGAGCTGAACTGACTCCGGCTCCGGCAAAATACGCCAAAACTCCGGCTCCGGCGCACAGCACTAATATGCAGTACATCACAGTTTTTCACAGAAAGCATTACCTGGACTAAGGCAATTCCAAGTGCTATTGCTCCTATCATGACAATGTTCAGTTCTATCCACTCCACAAAGCCTTCGACACATCCACGGACAAAAATTTGGCCCTCAGCCTCTACAATATCCTGCAATTTGAGTAGTATACAATAAATAAAGCCATAATAACTTGATTCACTATGAATGCATCCTAGAGTATTGAGCAATCATTATAACTTTTCTATTACTTTATGTCTGACACCATAACCACATTGTTTATTTTCTTCATCCTAAAAATACAGAACATTTTATTGAAAGTTGTATCTTGTTCAAAGTAAATTGTCATATTGCTGTTGGATTTGATGCTCTTGCACCATGCAGTAGTTCATCTTAAGAAAAAATGAGACAAATTTCTAATAAACAAAAATCTTAAAATGCCATGCAGAATAAAAAGAGATATATACAACCTTTCGACAACATGATGCCGGCACGCCACATGCCTCGGCTGTTTTGGCAGAACAGTTGAAGTAAGTGTTATCATTCCAGTCATTGTAATCAGTCACACCACAGCACTCAAACTAAACAAATGAATACCCAGTTCAAACTTTATCCACAAAAAATGAAAGAAAAACCAAAAATTTTTACATCATGTTGAACTTTATCAATCAGACTTCTCAAGTCAGGATTATCTCGATAATTTACAACTGTCTCTTGTAATTTGTCTTTTACAATCTCCTCAAACTAAAAATACAAAATTTTATGGGAAAAATACAAAGTTTATATATATATGATTTGTCATCAAAAATGAAAAATGCCAAGATTACCTTTCCCTTGAAAACAAACACAAGAATACCAAGTAAAATTTGTAAGAAGAATATCACTCCAAGTGCAATCGTAAACTAAAATTTATCAACAGAAGGAATAAGTCTTGCTACGTAATGCTTTAAACCTACGTAATGCTTTATTTTGTCAGCGACTAAGTGAAAGTTCATATAATAGGATTTAACTACTTACAAATTTGAGTAAGCAAATGTTTTCCCTCAATGCACCAATACATCCAGTAAATCCCAAAACAAACATGATTGATCCAACAATGATGAAGAAAAAAGCAGGATCACTCCATGCATTTTCCACAAAATCAGAATATGAGGCATTCTCAAACCTTGCGTAAATGCCTACCGCAAGGCATGCTCCACCCAACAGCTAAAGAAAAAAAAAAGGAAATTTAATCAATTGCAATCTTCAGCAGGAATAACCCCCATTATAGCACCATACACCCCCGCAAGAAAAAATATCCTATGGCATAATGACATAATCCACATTTCAAATAAAATGTCAAAGAATGTTTACTTTAAAATCGTTGCGATGTCATGAAGAATTAGTTGCTCACAATTTGCAGTTCTAATCAGTTTTAAGAATGCTGTGTTGGTGATACAGACCCACTGAGCGTTCGTATAAATAATCTTGTCAAAACAGTAAAGCAAAGAACTTGATACATGAAACAAGTAACTATTTTATACAGCTAATAGTTGACAGCAAAACTCACCCAAAATAGCACGTTAAAGAAGAACAGTAAATACTTCACAGTTGTGCTAACTTCTGAGTGGTCAAAAGGTCTTCTACGAGCCATAAATTGTTCTAAACCTGATCAAGAACTTCGAATCTAAAACGACAACAAAATAATTTATACACTAACGTAAAACACTTTACACACCCGATTCATATAATAATGCCAATGACTATAAAGCCGGAAAACGTTCTACGCACTGCCATTTTTGTGGGTAGCCGCTGCGCATGCGCGGCTAACCACAATGCTAGACTGAAAAAATTCCAAATGGCGAGATGGCGAGATGGCTACCCACAATGCAATGCTAAATGTCCACATCGGCAAACGTCGACTTGACCGAATAAGTGGCGAT
>JAODVM010143297.1:0-33153 GCA_025400095.1 Phenganax marumi | reverse complement strand
TTAGAAGAATCAGGACATTTAGACCCTTTGAATGAAATTCATATATTTGCATTGCATCACATTTTTAAACACCGAATGAATAATGCATTGAACGAGTTCATTGAGCAATGGCAACACCACTCATTGTCAACAGAGCACAATCTTTCGCCAGTTCAACTGTTTACGAAAGGCGTCCTGGAAAATCTTAATTCAGATTACAGCGGTGTGGACAGTTTTGCCAGTGAACAGGAGATACAGGCCTATGGCGTAGACTACAATAGTGAAGTGAACGTCAATGAATCTGATTACCAAGTGACTGTACCTGAAATTAACCCTGGTCTGAACGATGATCAGATCTCGTATATTGAGCAATCCTTTGATTTTGTTACAGGCGACGGAGTCACAACATATTTGGAATGCATAGAACTAATCCAAGACATGCTTGATAATTGACACATATTATGTAACTATGAAAGAAATCAATGTGTCCATATAAAACAACAACTCAACATTTTTATACTACGTCTACATATGCTATGCTCTTTGAATAGTAGTGAATAGCAGAAAATATGGTATTATACAATCCTAACTAACTTGTTCAGGAAACTTCAACAGAAACTAAATTGTTCACTTAACGTGCATCATTAAACAAGCTACTTGTATAAAGTTTGAATCGAACTTTAAATTCCATCATGAAAAGATCATTTCTTTCAAACAAGGTCCATTTCAACATCTTTGTCAGATAAAATGCTGGTAAACTCTTGCCTGAAGTCACAAAAGTCATCATAGGTAGAAGGCAATTCAAGCACGCTACCACATGCGTGAAAAATAGGCCTTCTAGCCGCTCCTGAAATTTTAGTGAATGTCACTTGTATGCTATTTCCAATGACAACATCAGCTCCGGTACTAAATCTGAGGAATTTGCGCAATGAGCAATCATCTAAGCCTTTTACCCATCTCTTTAAAGGGGAAGTCTACCCCCAAAACAAGTTAAGTTCATATGAAAGGCCTCACCATCATAAGTTACGCTGCAAAGTCTTTCGTCTTAGTTTGTTTTCGTACGCGAGATATTTCAAGATAACTACGTCCAAAAATTGCATATAGAAGGTAGCCATTTTGCCGAAATATGGCGGCTCGCAAGAAGCTCAGCGGTTTCGAACGTGACGTCACTTGAGCGCTTCTGAGTGCTTATTTTATATTATCACCAATGTTTGTTTTTGCATCAAACACAACTTTGTTTTGAACACCATTGAAAATTGGTACTTCACTTTCAATGTCTTTATAATGCATAACTGATCCATTTAAAAAAAATGGATCACTCTAATGGGTAAACTCACTATTGCTGAACTTCCTTTACCATTTGTGTCAAACTTCACGAATTTATTAACAGCATCGCAATGTATAATAATATATTTTAATCCTAGATTAATATCTACTTCATTGGGACTTTCTTTCCAAATTCCTGAATTAAAAGTAGTAGAAGTTGGATAACACAACATAGGACCAAATCTTACCAACTTTAAGTTACCTGAAATGAATATATTTTTTCTCTTTTGGTGTCTTTTTTAAGAGTATATCTTCACGTTTTAGTGTATTTTTAGTCTCCAAATGTCCAAATGTCCATTAAGCTTCATCTAATCTTATCTGATCCAAGAATATAATAGCTGTTTTTATCATTAGTGGTGTTTTTGTAATCCCAACATACTGTAGCTGTCTTTAAACACATTTTAGAACCTGCTATGATGTATTGAACCAGGTGAATTTCCCTGTGACCATTTTCAGTGAATACTGCTGATTTTTTTACTTATTTATTAATAAAACAAATGGAGGAATACTTTGGAAACTTGCATGGAAAGAACTATGATAAAGCCAAGAAATTTTTTAATCATTGTTTGAAGAAAAAGCAAAACAAGACTTTCTGAAAAAGTTTCAAAATGCTGATTTGTCTAAATTAAAATTTGAGTATGAAGTTACATAAGGTCTTAAAGTTGCAAAACATGTTTATTATAAAACACGAGAATATGGAATTAGTTATGATAATATGTCCACTACGTTTAAAAACAACCCTCAAAGGGTAAAGGCATCAGGTTTATCGGAGCATCAACAATCTAATTTTGAATTTTATGGGTTGGACAACTT
The DNA here is from genome assembly GCA_025400095.1 of Phenganax marumi. Classification (NCBI taxonomy): domain Eukaryota; kingdom Metazoa; phylum Cnidaria; class Anthozoa; order Malacalcyonacea; family Clavulariidae; genus Phenganax; species Phenganax marumi. Next base: position 31,035 of record JAODVM010143297.1, on the reverse strand, counting down.
CAGTAAAGTAAATTCAATTATAAAAAAACAAAAACAATTATTTAAAGACCAATTATTAAAAAGTATCATCAGGCTGATCTAAGTAACTTAGATTTTAATGTTATACTTAATAAAGACATGACCACTTACAACAGAACTGATATAAAATTAAAAACGTTTAAAGATAACTATTCATATGCATTGTATTGGACACCAGATTGTGGAATTCTCGTGGGAGTCTTACAGGTTTAAAACTTGAAGATCACGTTAAATATAACAAGTTAAATATACTTGTTAAATATAACAAGTTTTGAAATGTATGCAAATGAACAAGATAAATTTACTTGGAAATTTAATGCATTAGACCCAAAAAGGAAAAAATCTAAACAATACAACAGATATTGCAAAGGAAAAGTTTGACTATGAAAATGATCCTTATTTTGCTAGTTTATTAGCTGCTTGTATTTTGTCTTATAAAGGAGGTATGAGTATAGAATACGTGACTAAAACAAATCAACTAAAACTTATTGCAAGTATAAGGAAGTACTACTTTTATTATTATACGAAGAGATTTCTAAGAGTCCAAGTAAAATGAATTTTTATGTTGCGGATGATGTTATAAAACTTGTGCAAAAATGAGTTCCTACAAAAAAGACTTGGACCAATGAAATGGAACACACATGAGAAGCAATGAATAGATTTCTCAGTAAACATGATCGATCTAAAATTAGAAATTATCATTATGCTATGTCTAAATGACAATATGCTGATACAAAAATAAACAATCAGATGAAGATTGGAAATCTTTTATCCAGAAAAATAGTGATGGTTTAACAGATGTTGGCCAAAAACTATTACAACAAGCCATTGAAAATTATGTCTATAGTATTTTAGGAGATCAAGCAAAAACACATCGGTCTCTTGTTAATAAAGAAGCAAAATCTACTCGAACACAAGATGTGTTCATAAAATTTTTCAAGATACAATTGCACAGATGATTGAACAGTGATTATTTTGAATATGAGACAAGCTATTCAAGACACTAGCGTCATGCTAAATATGGTTATAAGTCGCGGCATTGTCTAAATTCCATCCCATATGATTATTCTGGAGCATCCGATTAATGTAAATTCCCTGCCAGCTTTCCTGCTGGCTAATGATAAAGTCTTAACAGTTAAAAGATTCTGCTCACATTCTAGCAGAAGCATTTACTACAATATCTAATGCATCGCTCTCTGCTGGCATTGTCCCAAGAATTCAGAAAGATTCCAATATCATTCCAATCAGAAGGTTAAACAGAAGGTATCATTAGAATCAGAACGTATCATTCCAGAAGGAACAACAACCCGAAAGTGAAGGTGATACCAAATCAATATCATTGACGTCCTGTCTTTCCTAAGTACTGGAAGACTTTGCTATTAGTTAGCTAATCAACTACATCAAAGAAAAGATCAACCCTTGTCAATTTGGCTGCTTAAAAGGAGCTCCTACAACCTATTGCCTTCTTGATATGCTCCACTCTTGGCTTTCTTAATTGGACTCAAGGCCCAATAGTAAGCATATTCACATCAGTTTTTTAGATCTTCTAAGGCGTTTGACCGCATTGGATATAATATTCTTATTGAAAAACTGTTAGACCTGCCATTGGGTGGTCCCTAATTACCTGGATTATAAACTGCCTTTGTGACCAAAAACAATGCGTGAAGTTTGGAGAAACGTTTCCAAGCTCGTTCCCTGTTGCAGGTAGGGTTCCTCAAGGGACTAAACTTGGACTGATCTTGTTCTTATTATGCCTGATGATTTCAGAGTCAAGCCTCCAGACATAAAAATGTAGAAATTTCTAGACAAAATTTGTAGACAATGACTCATCCTCTGAAATATGTGCCTTCAATGCCTTAAACAGCCCTTCTGTCCCTCAGTCAACTCTTGATTATATCGGCTCAAGAGCATGTAGCATTTGAATAAAGCTTTATGCAAAAAAGTATAAAGAGCTTTGGATCTGTTTCTGAAAGACACTTTGCAGCTATCACCTTTGACAATCAATGAACACCTGTTAGAAATAGTATTATCCCACAAACTGTTGCCTTATCACTCAAAGCAACCTAAAATGGGACGAGCAAACTGGATTGTCACCAAGGCGTCCAAATGGTTATACGTTCTCCCAGTACTACACCACACGGAGGCATACCTCTTGCTCACCTAACCGAGGTATATTACGTGCACATTCATTCTATTTTAGAATACTGCTGAGATGTGGAATTTGCAATACCTGGCTACTTGTTTGACGAACTGGAAAGAGTGCAAAAGCATGCCTTGCGTATCATTATTCCCGATCACTCATATGACGAATCTGTCTAATTAGCTAAGTGTACTAGACTCAGCGACAGGCAAACGAAGCTTGCATAAAGACATTACAGAATAGAGCTAAATGTGCAGGTCCCCATGCTGAACATGTGACACAGCTTAGAACTTGTGTCCAACAACATTATATGAGATCTTTACATAACCTGCCACTGTACAAATGCAGAGCTGAGTGTTTTAAAAACACTTTCTTTCCTAGTTCAGTTGTAGAACCAAACACCAAGAAAAAGCAAATGAACCCATCCTAGTTTAAACAGTTGAACACTCATGTACAATTACCGTGATACTTAACCTCCTTCCTTTACTTATAGTAACCTTGTAAACAATTACTACGATAATATAGTAAGTTTGATGTTGTAAACACACTGTAATTCATTTTTTAATGCAAAAATGTGCAAATAAATACCATCACCAACTCTATGACTGTACGAAAGAACGCCTGATGTAGACTTTTGCCACTATAAAGAGTACAATGGCACAAGAATATCAACAAAAAGTTACTGATACATGAGTTTCCACTTGTCGACATTTATGGAAATTTTATCAACCAATTAAACCAAAAAAGTGTAAGACAGTTCTGATTGAAAAACTAAGAAAATCTATGAAAAGTCAAGTGCAGTATATTTTTACATATTGGCTTTGTACTTTTTGACAAAATGAATGCATTAGACCTTGTTTAAGCACCCCTTATAGAAAACCCTTTTTAGCTAAACAGATCTAGTCATGTAAAAATGTCTTCTCGTAGATTCCCATAATAACACCTTTTCTAATGATAGCCTCGAAACTGGTGTTTTTACAATACATGTCTGTCATACAGAAGTGACTATAGTAAATTAAGTCCTTAAGGCCAAAACTGTATAACTTTGGCCTTAAGGAATTACGTTGCCTATTGTATAACCGATTAGAGCCTCTGGAAGGCCTTGAGTGCACATGAAAGCAGCATGGAAAAACAAAACTGGGCAATTTTGAAGCAGATCACATACAAGGAAGTGAAAGAGCAATGGAACTATGTCTCAATTAAAGTCTTCTAAAACTTTACTGTGAATTTGACAAAGATTTAATGTGAAATATTTTGATCCCAAATGCACTGCATGCTTCAATGGCCAGAAATTACAGAAACTTGAGCAAATTACACAAACCAAACAAATTTAAGCCAGCGTTGAGAGAACGGTTGCATGCAGAGATGACTTTACATGATATTATACTAGCAATGTTTCATACCAGTATTTTGTCAGGAGGGTCTAGACACATCTTCAGACTTGGAAGGAAACTAGCAGATGATTTTTAAATACAAGAAAAATACACACATATCACTATTAGCTTACCATCAATGTCAAAAAGTTGAAAAACGGTGTTTACAATATGATCTGCCAAAACACCTCCAGTAGAGATCAAAACAGCTCTCTTAAACTCTTCTAAAAAAGGAACAAACAGATTAAATAGGAAATAGTACATGGAAAGCAGAAAATATGCAATTTATTCCAAGGATGAAGTGAACAAGTGACTACCCTGGTTAACATTAAAACTAAGTTCAATATATTCAGTTAAGTTATAGATTAGCAGTTTAGTTAAACGGTGAATAAGTCAGAATTCAAAAGCAATCCTAAACATCCTAAAAAACTTTAAAATCAAATCTTAAGCAGTAAAACGATGGGTGAACACATAATTATTGTAGTCAGTTAAAAAACTTTCAATCTCATTTAAGGAATTCATAGATGTGACTTCTATTTTAAAGTTATCCACCGTTTAAGCTAAATGTACTTCGAACAGCTGGCCCCTGTCCTTTAATCGTGGTTCAGCCGTATATCCAACAACCATAGTTTGCATTGAAATTGATGCGAACTACATTATCTTTTATCTGTTGAAGGTATGTACTTTCAGGGCTTGATAATTGGATATCATTTCTCAACATACTGGTACCTCAATATAAATGTATCGTGGAATGTGGCTAAGTATGTCTACTAAGAGACTCCAAAAAGATAAGGCAATTATGAAACCAGAACCACAAGAGGAGTATAAGAACTAGCTAAAATTTGCAAAATACTAGAACAGTAACCTCTATAAAGGAATCCATAAAACTTCAATGATTAAAAAATATAAAAAATAAACTGGTTTTGAACTGAAACTTTGAGTGTTCATGTTTTGTACTATGCATATGCAAATCTGCAACCCATCACTAACCCTCTAATCGTTTAATAACTTGCAGCATACAGCAGCAAGTTTATTTTGTAAGAGAGAATTTATTGCATATGCCACACATAAAGAGCACCATAGGTACACAACAATGTTACAAATGGCTTTTGCCTCAAAACCATGTCCCAAATGCAACTATTCTTATAGAGTTTTGTCTGCAACACTTGACACATGGCAATTATAATCCTAGGTGATGGTACCTATTCAGCATAAAAAACCTTTGTGGCATTTGTGGTTGATTGAAATAAAAGTTGACATGATAGCTTCTGGCTATATTCTGCAATACGTCAATGGCTTGGCATAATTTACTTTTGGAGGGGCGTTTTTGTGGCGGCTCATCAGTTAGAGCCTCATCTTCCTCTTCAAGCTAATTGTCATTTCGAAATTCAGCAAGAATATCTTGGTCACTTGGCATCTCAGTATTTGCCGTAAGGAGTTTGTCGTCACATCCAGTCATGATTTTAGCGTTAACTTGTGGTGGTACATTATCTTGCACTGTTTTTCAAAGGTTGTGTAGTTCTTCAGTGAGTTCTTCATTGAGCTCTTTAGAAGGGTCATCAGCATCATGTAAAGCAAACTCCTGTGATTCCTTTGAGATCCCTGCCTTTTTGAAGCAGTTTTCAACTGTTGTTTCTGATACTTTGTCCCAGGCTGCAGTTAGCATATTCTTTGCTGTTAGGATGCTTATTTTGGGCAAAGGCTCATTATTTTCAACAGTGCAAATGAAAAGTTGAACTGTCAGAGCTGTGTAGTGCGCTTTAAGTGACCTGATAACGCCTTGATCCATTGTCTGAGTCTTGGATGTGGTATTAGGAGGCAAGAACAATAAGTGAATGGCCCTAAGTCCTTCAACGTGTGGATGAGCCGGCCAGTTATCCACTATAACCACAACTTATCTGCCTTCTCTCAGAAACTTTTCATCTAACTCTCTGATCCATTCTTCAAACAAAACTATGTCCATCAAACTTTTCTTCTGCACTCGATATGGATGGGGAAGGTTTCTAACACCAGCAACACACCTTGGTTCTTTAGACTTGCCAATAACAATCATCGGCAGCTTCTCACCCATGGCATTTGCAGCAGCCACACCAGTAAGCATTGTTTTGCTCAATTTACCACCCACACATTTTTCAGACTTCAAATGCAAAGTCTTGTCAGGAAGAGCTTGGTAAACAAGCCGAAATTGTCTGTGTTGAAAATATCTTCACGCTTGTAATTGGGGACAATGGTTGGCAGAGCTTCTCATCCCATGAACAGGTCATTTGAAGGGTGCTTAAGTTTGCTTCTCCAGCAACCGTTATAAATGTGACATTGTCCCTTGTTTTCCAGCAGTTGAGCCAGCCATCAGAACCCTTAAAATCTTCAATCTGAAGCTCCTGGGCAAAGAAAAATTTTGCCTTCTCTTTTAACGTGGTACCACTGACAAGAACACTTCACTCTCTTGCATTTACAAACCACTTGTAATTGCTTTATCTAAAGAGTCAAAAGCTGTGCCTTTAAGCTTCATTGTCTTTGAGATTTTCCCATTCTCAACAGCTGCTGAAATGTTGTTTTGTCTTTCACCCACGTCAACAAGGAGTTTAAAGGAATGTCATACTTTGTTGCTACTTCTTTCCTAGCTATGCTGCTCTCAATTTCTTTGAGAGCTTTGTATTTGTCTTCTAAAGATTTGGTGGTAATCTTACATTCAAGACATTTCTTTTCCAATATTTTCAAGCAGTACTGTAGTATTAAATCTCATACACTAAGAGGTGCAATCACAGCAGCAAACGCAAGGCAAACACAATGGAATTTTACACGGTGTCAGAGAAGCCATCATGCTATTGAAAACCAAAACACCTGTACACACTAAGCTTGATTCTACAATACTTCAGAAGTACATTAGCCAACCTGAGTTTCTATCAAAATCTGCTGTATTTATAACAAATTATTGCGTTAATGAAGAAGTTTTCTTGAACCGCTTCTAACTACATTCCTGTCTGGATTTTGCACAACATCTGCTAGTGCCAGACAACTCAATGTTACAGTCTGGCCAGCATATGCTCATCCAGCTTGACAAAAGACAGCTATTGAGAGTTGTAACTTCACTTTGCTGTAACTATGGATTCTGCACAAACATGTGAAGACATTGAGTCGTTCAACCTGGATTCGTTTATCAAAGGATATCATGTCTACCAAGAAGTCTGGTCCCTAGAGCTTCACAAGGACCAAAACGCTGTAGCAGAGCTAAACGCTGTACCAGAGCCAAACAATTTTGTCAACAAGTGTGCGGTGTGTGTGCAACGATATGGCAAAGTTGTAGGACATATAATCAAAGGACAATCAGGACGTTTTGCGAAGACAATCTTCTATTTTTGCGGGCCGATCAGAAGAACGAATGCACTGTGATGGTGATTGGCAAGGCAGTCAACCTTGGAGATGAGGAAGGAATGCAAGTGCCGTGCACACTGCAATTCAAGGGACACAAGAAGTTCAATGACATTTTGAAGAAGGAGCTCAGGAGTAAGGCTTTATGAACATGCACAGCACTGTAATTGTTTTCTGAATCAGAGAAACATGAACTTGATTGACATGTTTGGTGTAGTATAAAAGACTTCATAACAAATTAAATTTTTAAAAATGTGGTACACACTGTTTTGTTTTTATTTATCAGATATTAGTAGACATGGTTTGAGTTAGCGAGGGTAAAATTATATAGAAAAATCAAGGGAAACAACAATTGCTTCATGTTAGTGGGAGGTTCAAGTTACCGAGGGTTTGAGTTTCTGGGGTAAAATTAACCTAATGTTTTACGGAAATTAAAGAGGAATCAGTTTTGGTTTGAGTTAGCACGAGGTTCGAGCTAGCGGGGATTCGAGTTATCGAGAGTCGACTGTACAACGTAGGCCTTTTACCATACAATGATTAAGCGCATGAGGCCCAGCTATGCCACTGAAGAGATTTGCCAGCTAATTAAAGTTAAGATAAATGTACATTACCTTGAGTAACTGGTTGACTGGCCACATTGTAGATTTTTAAAGCAATTGAGAATTCTTCAAGATTATTTAGAAATTCACCAAAGTTAACGTAATCTTCTAAATTGATGTTCTACGCAAAAAAGAAACAGATTAAAAACTCATGAGAACAGAATAGCTATTATCCAGGAGAAACCTTCAAATAAGTATCAAGAACCTAAGAAAATCTATCAATAATCAATACCAATATGGACATTATCACAATATTAAGTATTTTGCAAAAAATAATCCAATCTTGCTCAAACCAACGTTGATGCCTTCCTTCCCAGTCATATGTGCAAATTTTTGCACAACATTGTACAAAGCAACTATTGCAAGAGAGGAACGACACTGAGTTTGACCTAAAATCTTAGGCAAGCTATTTAATTCAAGCTTGCTGGGTGAGCTAAAGTGCAAAATCATTTTTTGTTATGGCTAATGGATATTGAGCAGTCTGTGCAAGTGGAAAGGTTAAAGGAGCATACAATATTGCTTTTGAGAAGGTTTATAACAATAAGGAACACAGAGCAAAACAGATAATGCTAAAAACAGAGCTATACCAGGAAATTGTTATCTATATGTTTTTAGTTGAGTTCACATAAGTTGACAAAGTTCTTTGTTGTTAACTTCAAAAAATTTGAATCCCGGCACTACTATCAGCAGCAACATTAGGCTGATCAACCCAGATGTAAAAGGCATTGCAATGCTGGGTGCTTAGCAGTATTCAGGGTGATGCATCTCTAATATTCATGGAGGAGCGTTTTTTAATATTCAAGGTGAAAACCTCATTGATATTCAAGGGGGCTATCAATGCCATTCAAAATTTAAAAAAAGTAATTAGTAGGCTGTAATATTGAATCCACTGCAAATGAAACTAATTGGAATTGGTCATTGAGAACATTTGTGATGGGTTCCTGTATCATTTTTTAAAAATAAGTGTTGCCAGTATGTTTGTGTTGCCTAAAAAACTCAGTAAGAACAAACACATACAAGGCAGACGTATTTCCAAGACAAAAGGCATTTGCCACATAATTGTTCGACTAGAGAACAAAGACAGCCGACGTTGCATTGTTGAAATAAATGGCTCAAAGAGCTCTACTGAGAAAGTTGATATAGAACTTGGCAAATTTTGAAGAACTCGAATTTCTTAAATATGACTCAAGGACATTAAAAACATTTGGCAGGTTTTTAATTTTGAATTATCACTTGCCATTATCCTAAACATACATTATTCTTTTAGAAAATCAATTTATGGCCCTGTTATAAGATAAAGAAGCTGATCATCAGCTCTGCTATTTAGCAGATAAAGACTGTAGAGGTAAACAAGAAATGCTTACAGACTGGACGAGTTGAAATGAGCCTAACACTAAAAGCCAGGTACAGGTATGCTTGATTAAATTTAGTGTTTCGTGTTACATTTCTATGAAGGAGTCTATGTTTTTTCAAAGAAAACTTCCATAAGCACAAGAAGATACAAGAGAAAAGAAATGCTCAAAGTCAATATCAAGGAAATGAGGGCAGCAAGATCTTCCACAAAATTTTCTCCAACAAAATGTTCCCAAACAAATATCCACAAGTCAAGCAAAGAAAATGAAAGAATGGGAAATCATCAACTCAGTCAGAAATACGAGCGCAACCCAAGGCAGAAAACCTTGGTCAGCCTTATGAAGTATCCACAACTTTCGCCCAAGACCCAGTATTTTCAACCTCACACTTACACTGAGATCACTGGCTCCTAGTGAGAAGATGGCAAAACTGAAATAACAGAGCACAATATTGGTACAATTATTGCCTCCACCTCATGGACAGTTTATTCTTGTACAGGTTATGGCAGATACCTTTGACTGTCTATAAATGGGTCTATTATATGGATTTGGTTCAATAACAAGACAGAAAATCACAACATTTATCATTTACCAGCGAATCGTAATCCCGTGCCCATGAGACTTTTCAAAGTTTGTAGCCTCAACAATTTAACAGAAAAACAGCAAGCTTAGAAATAATTTGGATATGCTAGGGCAGATTTGTCAGCAATGATAGATTGTCACAGAGATCACACAAAAACAGTGTTCTTTGCTGAAAAACTGTGGAGACATCTGATTCATAGCATTTGTCAGTCTACCTATGTTTTTGATGATACAGTCATTACATCTTTGAACAGTGACAACAATGCAGGTTTATTACATATCGATAAACTTTTCCCACAAGAGAAGTTGCTGCCCATTTTTGAACACTTCCCAGCAACAAAAAACTCTTTGAGGTAAACAATTGCATTTATTACTTAACAAAAGTGGAGGATGATACTGAAAAGAAAACAAGCAAGTTGTCCGTCAACTCTTCCAATGTTAGCAACATGATTATCAGAATATAATGTACCAGTAGTTATGGTGAAAGTCATTTCAGCTACATAAGGAATTAGCCTTTCTCACAACCCCAGTTTTGGGGTACTTTTCGTGAAAAACATATATCAAAATCAGAAATATCTAAGCTGTATGAAAACTGTTGTTCAATAATTGAACTTTAAATTAACTTACAAAGCTTTATTTAGAACAACGACACTACAAAACCTAAATTTATTGATTATAATCACAAAAAGTACCCCAAAAATGGCGTCGTGAGAAATGCTAATTGAGTTTTACAATCAAAATCACACTGCTGCTCCAAGCGTGGTTAGTGACTTATATGAAATTAACAAAAGCTCGCAAAGAATACAAACTAATGCCTGAGCCCACTGCATATCACTTGTTCCCTGGCAGGGATATCAAGCTCCAGTAGCTTTTCTTACATTTTTCAACAAAGATATACGCATTCCCATGGACTCGAAATGGTTTTCGTATCATGTCCAATTTAATTTGGAGTGTTATTTTGAGAAACAAAGCTAGCATAGAAGAAATACAAATAAACTAAGGTGGGAGTGCGACCACATTCCACTCAGTCTTGCTTTGGCTTAATTATTCCACGATACGAAGTACCTCGATGTTTTGCCACTTCTAATAACTCATCAGACATGATCTAGCCCTTCATGACATATTTGGCAAAGAGAGGTGAAGCAATTACACGTAATTACTCAAAAGAAATCCTGATGCACTTCAACAGGCACATGAGCAGATGCTCATGGCAAATGAACCACAAACTTCTGCAGAGAGCAAGGAAAATGAAAAACTTAGGTCAAGACTCATCATGTTCCAACTTTGAGGCAAGATGTCGCTTAAATAGTTGCACTGTTGTAAGTAGTGCAGCTTGGCATCCACATCAGTCATGAGTACAACACAGAAAGACATATTGGACAACATTGCCTGCCACTTGATGAGTATTGTGCAGAGACACAAACTGTGTTTTAAGCTTTAAATGATTGTGCCAAGTGCTCCTTGCACTTGCAGTGAAAACTAATGCACAAAATGTGCTAGTACAATTTATTTTTGTCATATGTTCCTGGTGGCATGGGCACAACTGCCATCTAAACAACGAGTTCAAACAATGTTTGAACTGATCACCGAGGGAAATTAGAATAATGCCTATCTTAAGAAACTGGCATGCTCTCTTGTTAAGTGCAGCAACTGTGAATTGCCAGAAATGAAAAATAAAAATAAAGAAATAAAACGTTTCATAACCAAGCTTTACAGAGTGCCGGATTGACCGAAAAGCATTGTACAACCAGTTCCTTGAGGCTATAAAGAATTAGAAGTTGCATGGATGCACCGAGTGGGATGCTTTCATCTCACAGCACATAAAAACGTTTTGCAAAATGTGTCTGGTATTCAAGAATGTGAAACAATCGCAGAAAGATATCTGTGAGCACATGAAATCGTCATGGATGAGAAGAACATGATGAACCAACAATGGCAAAGCCCAATTGGCGCCATGCTTGGAGAAAAAAGCATTTCAGTGAAACTTGTTTTGAAGGGTTCTCTTGAACACAGTTTGCAACTCACTCTTGTGTATGAAGTGATCAAGTACGCACCAAATGCATCACGCTAGCGAGCTCCATCCACAAAAACAATCATTGCCAGAACAATGAAGCTCATAGGTAGTTCTCCCTATGCAAACACCACAAGTTGAAAAAAAACGTAACAGCCAAGTAAACGTTTGCACAATGATGAAACACTATATGGAATCAATCCCCCCCCTTTGTTTGCTAGTTGAATGTCACTGATGAGGACGTTCATGAGACGAACAGTTCAAAGATGAAGATAGCACCAGACCTAAACCTAGAACTAATTTTACCTGGCTAGAAATATACAAAACTGCTAATGCTTTAATTTGGTTGGGACTACTTAAGTATATTGACAGAGCTGATCATCAATTTTGTGAGATGGACACTAGCACCACTCAAAATGCCATAGGTGGCACAAGCATCAACATTCTGATGAACCAGAAAGGTGAAGTGAGTTTGAAAATAATAAGTGCAACTGTTTCTGACAGGATCGAGCATGCTCAATATGGCAAAAGAGAATCACACTTGCTTTTTGTAGAATGGGAAGAGATGGAATTGTGAGTTTGTCCAATAAAACTGATTGTTTTGGAAGCAAGGGTGGCAACTATAATAAAAAACATGAATACTTAAACCATATATTAACAAAATACCTTGAAAGCTGTTAATAGGGAATATTACATGCTTGTCAGGGACAGTAAACTCAAGGATAGCAAACTTGACCAGCACATCTCTCAGACGATGCTTTTAGCCAAACAAAGTAAATGAATGAATTTCCTTCTCACACACCTTCTTAAAGAAGCCTTCATTGTATAAAGGCTTAACACAACTTTATGGTAAGCCTTTTTATGTTTTGAGGCATGCAAACTCACTGAATAAGAAATCCCATTCCCTACAATTGACTACCATCAAAAACTACAATTGTCTTATCACTATGAAATGTCTTTAATTTGTAGCTTAGTAAGTTCCCTTAATAATCAAATGTGTACACAGGCATAAAACAAGAATGCTCTTAGTCATTTTTAACCCAAGTGTTAAGTTATAAAGGACTTTGTATTCACCATAAACTCAAACATTTAGTTGTAAAAAACGAATTTGTCAAATGCAGTATATTTTATCAAATTTGAAATTGTTAGAATCAGTTGTGAGATCCCTATATGCCAGAATTGCACTGGACAATGAACCAGGACACTTACTGATTAATCACAAGCACTCACGGAGACAAAAGTTCTCAACCAGACATATATTTCATATTACATAACCTCAAATATCTTCATTTTGCATCATGCCTCAAAGGAGTAAAAACTGTCTTTTTTTCAAAAGAACAGTTTGTTAAAATTTGACAATTTTAACAACCACAGTAGAAGTTTATAAACTTTCCCCCCAAAAACACGACCCAATCTTATTTTTGTAAAAGAAACCTCTTCAGCCTTACAAATTACAGTCAACTCCCAATAATCAAACCTCCAAGGAAACTCGAAAAGGCTCGAGCTATTGGGAGCTCAAGTTATCAGGAGCTTCGAATATGCTTACAGAAACGATGAAAATGGCGTTTATTATTTTTGCATGCGTACAGCGCACATTTTAATCAATATTAACTACAGCATGGAAAAGTCGAGAGAAACTGGTGCAATAAGGCTTTAGGAACATGCAGAGCACTGTAATTAATTGTTTTCTAAATCAGAGAAACCTGAACTGGACTGACATGTTTGGTGTGGCGTCACGATTTCACAACAAAGTCAATGTTTAAAACTATGTTGAACTGTTTTGTTTTGCTTTATCAGGTAATAGTAGACATGGTTCGAGTTAGCAAGGGTAGAACTATACAGAAAAGTTTATCCAGGGTGTCTCCCTTGCAAAGCAAAATCAATTTTGGTTCAAGTAACCACTAGGTTTGAGTTAATGGGCTTTGACTGTAGATGATTGATGCATTGTTTACAGTATCAAATAAAAGTAATAAGTCTAAATGGTTTGAATAAGTGTATATAAAACTGCAGCCTCCTCTCACAACCAAAAAGACAAACCAACTATGAAGAAAGATGGTAGCGATGATGATAATGATAATATTGAATTTGATGCAGTGGACAGCTCCCCAGCAGCACTGAAATCTACAGCCACCAATTTCTCAAGAAACGTAAGGCAAAGAACAATGATATTCGACAAAATAAACAAGGGTAGATGATATTCCAAGGTAAATCCAATAGTGGAATGAATTCTGTTGATTTTGTCTGATGCATGAAACTTTTTCTCTATGGCAGAAAAAACTTTCAGTCCTGAAGAATAGGAGTTGTTTTCAATAGAACGTTTTGATGCACCCATAGGTATTGTGGAAAATGAAAATCACAAGGGACTGATTTATGATTATAAAATCAAAAGGAAAAGGCTTCCTTATGATTTGCCAACAGTGAAACCCAGTTTTCCCTGACTGACATGCCACAAAAATGAAAGACCAAATGTAGAAATATAAACAGTAGTCCATTAAAATGCTAAAAATCATTTATTTCTAATAAAAAACTATGACAGTATACTGTACTTTCTGTTTTTTAAACTAAGCTTAGGTGTCCTAAGTTACTGTCTGTACCACTCTTCTATAAAGTCTTGTGCAAAGACATAGTTCCACTTTTACCATTTCTAAACATGCTTGTGACCTTGAAAATTAGGATAGGCCTGTGTCAACGTAAAGTGAAGAATAATGCATATCGTTTACAGACGTCCATGCACCTGCTGCAAAATTCTTTTGTTGCAAGCTACTTTACTACCATGCTTTCTCAAAAACTGAATACACTTTCAACTGTAGATGCTGGTTCTTCATTAAACTGCAAATTTTTTTACCATCTCCGGTATGATATTGATCATTTGTACAATCTATAATTGTTCAAATAATTGACTTTTTGTGCAATGAATAGCTCATGTAGTTTGGGATCATATCAAAGTGCACATGTTCGAACATTTGAAGAACATGCATTGCAAAAGTTGAACTATACAGCAAAACAGTTCATACTTAACTGCAAAATGTTCTTGGTAATTGTTTTATTGGACGAATAAAATAATTTTGCATTTTGCATTGTGTACTCCCCTGGTTAGTGGCTAAGTGCTATAAGTCAACTTAAAATGTCCTTCACTTTCCACAACTTTGCTATATTCGTTCGGTCAGTACTTCAACACAGTGCAATAACTGGCATGGATGGTTAAGAAATGCACAGAAGTACCATAATGGCCATCGAGATATTTCTTGGAGTGCAAGCCGAATTGACTGTTGTTTATATCTCAACACTGGTGATGTGAATGCCAGACTTTGTGCAGACTTCTTAAAAGGTCGTCTGCAAAGTAGGAGGTGAACTGGCACAGAAATTAATGCCAAACGGTTTAAAGAAAGAACTGAAAAAAATTGCAGACAATCAAAGACATAAAATGAGGGGTTATGTATATTTAGGAGTATCTTCTTCAAATAAATATCAGTAATTATGCACATAATTGCATCTAAAGCCCTTCCCTCCACTCATTGTCTTTGAGCTGAATATAATATGTCAAAGCAAATACAAGGTAAAAAAAATAAAATTTTCTATTTACCAACATCGAAACTTGGAAAAGGGGTAATGATGTGCACACTTTTTGCTATTGGTTGCAAGCTCTTGTCCACAGAAAGGAAGCTTTCCAGTTTGAATTATTGAGGACAAAACAGCTTCACTATGTTGACACTCCATTTTCTTCAAGTCTCCGATTTCTTTGTCAACATCTCCTCAGTGCCTCAGCAGAGCACTAAACAGCAATGCAGTTGACTGGGGCAACTAGTTTAATCACTTTCTTTAGCTTTTTGCCACAACACAAAATGACCACAAAAGGTGTACACAATAACCTTACAAACATTTACTGTTTGGAACCAAAAATCAGGGTTCGCACGCCCCCTGGAAATCCTGGAAAACCCTGGATTTTTATTTTAGTCCTGGAAAACCCTTGAAAACCCTGGAATTTCAAATTAATCCCTGGAAAACCCTGGAAAACTGATTTTGTGTAGAAACTCGAACCCTGTGAACGTTCTCTTAGTTTGAATACGCTTGAAAGACGTTCTTGAAAACAGTCATAACATTCCTTGAGCAGGCTTCGGTAAGATTCAATATATCTGCGCAAGATGAAGTACATCCACGTGAGTACATCTTACAACCCCACTCATCGGTTGTGATCGGAATAACTCGGAGCACGATCGCTAACGTCAAGCAAACAAGCAACCACATGTATTATTTAAGCACCATCTTAGATCTTTCTTTAATTTACATTTATGCCTAAGGGGAAGTGCGTTTTTAACCAAAAGTGGCTTGAAAACTCTGAGTACAGTGGGTGGTTGAAACAAGATGCAAATAAACACAGTGCGAGGTGTTCAATATGTACTAAAACCTTTGATATTTCAAACATGGGCGAAGCTGCAGTGCGTAGTCACAGAGATGGATCAAAGCACAAGAAATTTACGGCGATGCGCCTTGCAAACACTGTTGGATCATCGATGGATGATTTCGTTCGAAAATCATCTGCCAAGGGAGCTGAAGGTGCAAGACCCGAACAGACTACAACAAATTCGACGAGTAATTTAGCTATTACAGGATCGACGAATATTGGAAGTGGAACGTTTTTTACACGTAACGAGTGCCTTCGTGCTGAAATACTGTGGGCCCTAAAGGTTGTCAAATCTCATTACTCCTTTCATTCTTGCAGTGACATACAACAAGTGTTTGTCGAAATGTTTCCTGATTCGGAAATAGCTAAACAGTTTTCTTGTGGAGAAAAGAAGTGTGCATATCTGTGTAACTTTGGCCTTGCACCACATTTTAAAGAGCTCCTGAAGAATGCTCTTCGTGATCAACAAAGCTACATCCTTTTGTTTGATGAGAGTCTTAATAAGAAAACGCACAACAAGCAAATGGATATTCATTGTAGACTATGGAGTGATGATGCACAGGTATGCAAATAAATGAAACTATTAATATACTATAAACTATTGTATATATTTATAATACACAAATATGCACGCCTTTCAATTGAATTTCCCGGGGCAAAAATTTAGAAAACTTAGAAAACTTGAGCAAATGTTAGACTACATTCAATTTCTTCCTGGTATAAATGATATATTGTTGAATGTAAATCTTTTTGTTGAAAATCATGAAGGTTAAAACACGTTACTATGGATCAGCTTTCTTGGGACATGCTACTGCTGATGATATGGTGGAACACTTTGACTCCTGTACAGAAGGTTTGGACAAGAATGGGCTTATGCAAATATCCATGGATGGACCAAATGTGAATTGGAAATTTCATAGAGAAATGCAGTCCAAGCTAACTGATGAAACTGGAAAATCACTAATTACAGTTGGAAGTTGTGGACTACACATAATACATGGTGCATTTAAAGATGGTGCAGATGCATCCACTTGGCCAGTAGGGAAGCTTTTGTTGAGTTTGTTCAGATTATTCAAGGATTCTCCAGCAAGGAGAGAGGATTATGTGACTGTCACAGCTTCAAATGAATTTCCATTAAAGTTTTGTCCTCATCGTTGGGTAGAGAATGTTAGAGTTGCTGAGAGGGCTGTTGCTATTTGGCCTCATATAAACGTTTATGTGCAGAAGGTTGTTATGAAAAGTGCGCCCAATCCTGGAACAGCATCATATGATACAGTATTGTCTTGTACCAAAGATCCCTTAATCATTGTCAAGCTACTTAGTTTCATATCTATTGCAAAGCTAGTTACACCCTTTTTGGTTAAGTTCCAAACTGATAAGCCAATGATGCCATTTATTGCTGATGATTTACAAAGAATGTTGTCAGGTATTTTTTAAACTATCTTTGATGGAAATCTTAAATATGGTGAAACACATGCAAACCTATTTATCGTATTAATTGTTATTTTATAGGTGTTATGAAGCGCTTTATTAAGAAGGATGTCATGAGCTCTGCTGACTCGGCAGTAAAGCTAATGAAGGTTGATCCATTGGACACAAAGTCTCATGCAGTTTATAACAAAGTAGATCTTGGTTTTGCAGCAGAGGAGGAGCTAAGCAAATTGATGAGGCAAAATCCTAATGCTGTCAGTCAAAGGCGAGTCATGCAGCTGCGATTGGAGTGCAGAGACTTTCTTGCTAAGATGTGTTCAAAATTGGTAGACAAATGCCCTTTAAAGTATTCTCTTGCAAGAAATTTGTCATGTCTGGATCCACGACAGCTTGCTACCTCTAAGGATACATGTTTAGAGAAGATGAAGAAGGTTCTTCGTTCACTGGTAGCTGCAAAGAGAGTGAAGGGCGGTGCAGCTGTATGTGATGATATACTTGCACAGTTTGAGGAATACATTAACACTACTGTTGCAAAGAACAACTTCACATTTGCTTCTTTTGACCCTAATGATTCCAAGTCAAGAGTAGATGTCCTACTGTATGAGTCCATTGCCATGAATCCTAGTTACAAGTTGCTTTGGAGTGTGGTAAGTGATCTCTTGCTTCTCTCCCATGGACAAGCAACTGTTGAGCGAGGATTTTCAGTCAACCGACAAATAGAAGTTGAAAATTTACACGAAGAGTCTGTGGTTGCACAGCGGTTGATATGTGACCATATCATCAGTGCTGGTGGCATATCAAAGGTTAAAGTATCTAAGCAGTTACTAGTTTCAGCAGCATCTGCAAGACAAAAGTATATGGCACATCTGGAAGAGCAAAGAAAAGCCAAACAAACAGAGGAAGGAAGCAGAAAACAGAAAGAGGCCCTTGAGGAAATTGATGAACTGAAACGGAAGAAGAAACGTATTGAAAGTGACATTTCTGAATTGACCAAGTCAGCTGATGAATATGCTCAAAAGTCAGAAGACACTCGGAAGCTTACGTTCGTAGTGAAATCAAACAGTCTACGCAGAACTGCAAAGGAAAAAACGCAAGAACTTACGGATGTTTCCTTAAAGCTTGATGATGCAGTGAATAAACTAAAACATTGACCAATGATTAACTTTGTGCCTGTAGTACAACATGTTATATGTTTATATTTATACCATGTTTATTCAGGTCATATGGCACCGTACTAAATAGGAATTTAATGTAACTTTGAAAAGTTGCTGGATGTGACTTTAGTTTATTTGTTGTTTGTTTTTTTGTTACAGTATATTACTTGAGCGTGCACTCATGTATATTTTCAAACATTAAACACAAAAAACGACTTATTCGGGAAATTATTTTGTCATTTCAAATAGCCCTGGAAAACTCCTGGAAAAACACGAAAAAAAGTCCTGGAAAGTCCTGGATTTTTATAATTATGAAGGTGTACGAACCCTGAAAATGGTCCCAAAATAATACCTGTCCCGAACGTCATTGTTCTTAAACAGTTTTGTCTGCAACACGAAGAGACCCACCATGGGTAAGCACACTGCTGATACTAATGCTTATTGTGTTAAAACAAACCTGCTGGAATGTAATTGCTGTCAATGGCCAGTACTAATAAATTCTGTTTGCAACAGATAGAATTTTATGCCCTCTAATTACTTCATTTGCAACATCTTGAATAGAAATGAGTATGCCTCCTTCAATACCAATGAGTCTCAGCCTCGAATACTCATGTGCATGCCTTCTTGAACATTAATGAGGCCATTGCTATGAATACCAATGAGCACAACAGCTTCAAGTTCAAAGATAATAATGTCTTCGACTGCCTTGAAAATCTGGGTTAAATGTCCTGTACAACACTGCTGCTATCTTTATGTTGGTTGTGCTGACATCGCAACAACGTTTTTTCTCAAAACCAATTTTTAGGAATAGTACAACCTCTAGGGTAGATGTTGAGAGTAACATTCTAGTAACATTGCCATTCACTTACTATTTCAGTTTCCAGTCGACTTTTTAGTCTCTTTACATACTCCTTGACGTCATGATCATCAAGATGTGTTGATTGCAAAAGAAGTTTTGCAAATTGTTCGCTGGTCATGATATTTTTGTTGGCAGAACACAATCGAAACTTCAAGTGTCATTAAGGAAACAAGCAACATAGATGTAAATTCAAAGACATTAAAAATTTGTGGCATGCATTGAATTCAATGTACTATATACATTTAGTTTACATTAGTAACAAAGGACTAATACAAAGAACACTGTAAACATTGCTTTGCAACATTGATACACTCTGTGCTGATTACATAAACACAGGTATAGTTAACTAAAGGTGGAACAGGTTAGACAGTAGTTCATAGGTTTATGAGATAGTCTCCTACATGTACTGAAACTTTTCTAATTTGCAGATACAGTGACAACCATGCAATCATTCAGTTTACAAAACAATGCTGATTTGTAGAACAATAAATTATAAATGAACCATTAAGAGACTCACACACATCCTTCAGAGGTATATATAATAGACAGTCTAATGTATTATACAGAGAAGCAGACATGCCTAAAATACATGCAATAAGTCAGATCAAAAAAGTTAAACTGGAAAGGATACTTCTTGTTTCCAAAATTCTTTCTGCAAGTTCCTGGTGAATCTAACCAAAAGTAGAAAAGAGAGAGTACTAAGGTGCCATAGCTGAATGGATATACTGAAAAGTAGGCCAAATCATTTTTACAAGCTTTACATTGGATAATGCCAGGCAATAACTGTATGGAAGAATTGTTACACAGAAAATGATTAGCATTGAGGAATAATTTGGTTCACTTTCTATTGCGTTGTACCGGATACTGCATTGTGCAAGGTACTGTGGTGCATTGCACTACAATTTATAAAATTAGTTAATAATTTATAAAATAAAAACAAAGAAATTAATATCTAATCGGTACAATGAAACTGGAAGAAAATTTGTATTAAAAGCAGGGAGATGATTTGAAAACTTCCAGGGACAGAATATGTGTTTATTTTCAGAAAACTACAGCAGTTGGAAACATCTCCAATGTAGAAGTAGGCTGCAATCTCATAATTTATAAGTTGTAGAAGTGAGTTCAAATATTCAACTTGGAACTTCACTCTGATTTTAGGGGCTTCAAGAATTAAAAAGGCTCCCCCATGGCACACTTATTTCAGACATGCTGAGCAGTCCAGATAAACATCGAAGTTGAGTATTCCAACTTTATGTTACTCCTTTGAACTATATACTGGTATTTCTGACACTTACTGTAGCATGTCAGTAAATGTTAACTGTCCATTTCCAGAATTACCGAAGAAGTAAATCAGTAAACTGGTACTAGGCAATGTCTCTTCCACTGAATTTGCCTCTGGCTGAAACACAATATGCATGCATGTAAAATGAACTTGGTGAAAAAAAGGACAGAGAAGACTCCAAGGACAATACTTTTTTAAAAGACTGGTATGGAAAGATAAATTTATATCTGGTTTAAACCACTTGCATCTAGTAACTGAAGGGGGCTAAAATACTTCCAAGCTTTTCTAAAAATGGCCCAGCCTATGCCAAGGTTAAACACAGAACAATGACAACAATTACTTTTATCTATCTACCGCACCATCTACTTCAACAAGAGCAAGCATGAATTTCAAGAAAAAAATGCTTTACTGAAAACCTTAAATCATTTTGAGACTGTAGAGGTTAGAATATTGAAAGCTGGGGTTCTAAACATTTATATTCAAGTTACGTTTTTCACAACTACTGCCTAAGGTGTTTTGGTGTATTCAGTTAGATAACAAAACTGCATACACCTCTGACACACCTCACACATTGCAAGGATTCATGAGTAGCACATTTTAATTATTCAGAGTAGTCCTGTTAGAATCAAAACATGCCCCAGCTAGCAACAGGAACTCTGGCCTTTCAAAGCATACTCCAAATATGAATAGTTTGAAGAGTATCTACCTGAAGTTATGAGTTTAAAAAATTTAATGGTTTGACCACTGAAGAATAAGAGGCCCAAAGGCTTTTCAGCAACACTTACAATAACTTCAAACAGTGAAACCTGGTAGGATACAATCGGGCCCTTACCAATGACCTAGCTGACATTTTTTGATTTAACATATTCTCCATCTGAAACAAGAACACAAAATGTCAAGTATAACTAAATACATGTATCTAATGATGGATGTCTACTGTGGAGTATGACCATCTCTCTACCAAATTATGTGAGCTATATCAGCAATACCTGAATGAAGCTAGAGTAAAATCAAATACAGCGCCCACCAGTTAAATTTGACCAAAGATATTTTCCATTACAGTCGTTTTGTCCGCTTAGGCAGAGAGCACAAACTTTTGAGCATGTCCTGCACATGTTAAACCATTGTTGTGCATTTTCAAAAATGCACACTTTACCCACATGAGGAAAGCCAAAACGAAAGACAGCCTTCCTCATACAACTGTTACCAACCAGTAATTAACGTGCATGGTAATATTCTAGTTAAGCTCTGTCAATGCCCAAACAATAGCAGTTTTGTATGGAGCTGAACTCATTGAAAGAAACACATTTAAGCAAGCTAACTTTTGCCACCATGAACAATCGATTAATCATTTTGAATAAATTATGCCACATTGGAACTATTTATCTTCTAGAAAGAGGGTTGCTTTGAATCATATTTTCCAGCTGACACCAATTTGCAAAATAGATAAGCACAGTATGCATGCATATCAATTGATTGCTGCCTTTTAACAATCATATGTCAAAATATTTTTAAATTCTAGTCAATGATCCAACGGCTGTTAATTTCAATCAACTGGTATAGCAAAAATCAACTATTTGATTAATCAAACACAGCTCCACTTCAGTCACTAACACAATGAAGCTTAAATCATTCCAGAAACAAGCAGATAGTATAATGATGAATACACTGATAAAAGCGGGTGTACATCAAATGTAATGCATTTGAACAGTGAAAAATGCTTTATTAGTAGTACAATATAGTCAATTGGAGAAAATCTTTTAAGGCAGATCAAGTACTGTGGCACAGGGTGTTTACTTACCTCTTGAAATTCAGTCTTCCCAAGGGTAGCATTGCCATCCAAATCAAGCATACGAAATGCAACATTAAGTCCGTGGCTTGATTCTAAATGCAAATGAAGCAAGTTGCCCAAAGCTGGCTAAGGTGGATGCAATGAAATCTTTTATAACCTAAGTTTGTTTGCACAAGAAAAAAATATGTAGAGTAAGATATTATACACCTGTTCTTTATTTCATTTTTTTGGAGTATTGAAGTAAGTAGTATTTTAAGGTATTGAAGTAGGCATTGAAGTAAGTAGTATATAGAACATGAGCAGCACTGATTACAGAAAGTTTTCTAGCTTTTAAAAATTAGGTTAAAAAACAACATAGTTACAGTAGTTAGCAACACAGCTTCTTTAAAAACTGACATCGTTTCTAGAGCAGCAAATATCAAGACTAAATTTTAATGTGAAATCACTAGTATCGCACAAAACGTCATTGACATGATACTGATTGTCCTTGGTGTTTTCCTTATCAATGCTCAATGAATTTTTGGATTGCGCTTAAACTATTTTACACGCTAGTGATTAAATTACAATACATAGCTTTTTTGTCTAACACTATTCTTGATGACAACACGACATCAGAAATGGTGCAAAATAGCTTACTTTAATGTGCTACGAGTTTTTATTTGAGATACTGAAGTTTAAGCAAATTCTGTTACAGGAAAATTTCACTGGCATTTCGTTTCGTCCTACTCTAAGTAGCAACATCAATAATATCACAAGATATGCTTAAAAGGAAAACTTCCTTTTCATGGACAATGATACAGTCATACTTATTCTATTCTGAAAAACAGCCATGGTTCTACACACGAGTCAACATTCAGAAAAAATAATCATATTTTTGCCCTGCATGTAGCATAAAGATGTGGGGAAAAGCCCACCCACCCCTAACATGATACAAGCACATGAAACAGGTGGACTCACAGCAGTACACTGGTTGTGCCATAGGCCTCCTGATTAAATATCACTTGAATTGTATTGGGCATTAGCATACAAAAACCTTCCTGACCCACATGAGGGTACCAGTCTACCCAGTCATAATCCACACAGGTGAAACAGCCCACTCACCTACCTGTGTGAATATTTGAAAAATTCCCTTGAACTTTTTGAAGCTAAATACCCAAACGCTGCAATCATTATAGCTGGGGACTTTAACCAACCAAAATTTAAATCTTCAGCAGAGTTTTCAACTAAACCTGCCAGCACCTTCCCCACAAGAGGTGGAAATACCTAATATCAAATTTTTTACCAACTTAACAAATTTTTATATGGAACCTATTAGTGGACCCGCCTCTCAGATTATCCGAACATGTAACAGTCACTATGTTCTCAGCAGTATAGACCTTTTTATCAAATGCTCTGACTGTTGATGGTAAATTAGAAGTCATTATGGAGCTAATTAACTATGGTCTGGACATGATAGTGCCAGAGGAAACTGTAACAATCCATTCAACCGATCGTCTGTAGATGACAAAACAACTAAAACACCTAATTAATAAAAGACAAAAAGCATTTCTCTCGGGTAATACATGTCTTTTCAAATAACTATGATACAAAGTAAATCGCAAATGTAAACGCTGTCACAGTATCTATTATCAAAAGAAAATGAGCAACTTAAAAGAAATGAATCCACGTATATGCTGGGGTAAAGTTAAACAGCTGTGCGGCTCTTCAGATAAAAATAAACCTATTTCTTGTTCTAGTCTGAACATGAATCTTTATTGCACTGACCTTGAATTAGCAGATAGGATTAATGAAGCATTTACTACCGCTATGTCTGACTATGAACCCTAACAGATGACATATGTGTTAATAATGTAGACGATAATGATGAGCCGATCCAAGTCACGGTGACCTTAGTTGAACAAAAGTTGTGCCAAATAAATATCCGTAAAACAAATGACCTGGATAGACTTCCAAACTGGATACTTAGGACATACGCTGATATTAGAGCGCCTGCAGTTACCGATATAATAAATTGCTCTTTTACAGTCCCACCTGTCGAAGATGGCCAACATGGCTTCCCATTCCTAAAACTTCACAAATTTCTGATTTCAATAAAGATCTGAGACCAATCTTGCTGACTTCCACTTTATCAAGAGTGGCTGAAGGTTGTGCTATCAATTACAAACTGAAACCTTCATTATTAAGACTGATGGACTCTCAGCAATTTGGGTTTGTTCCAGGGTCAAATGCAATACTTTCCCTCATCTCGATGTTGCATAACTGGCTGAAAGACACCATTGGAACAGGTTCAGCAGCAGTTATGGTGGCCCTGCTTGATATCAAGAAGGCATTTGATCTGACAGACCATAAATTACTGGACAAAGGTTCGGTGGGAATTAGTGGAAGAGAATTAGTGGACAGAGGTTTGGTGTGCCTTCAGCAAATATGATCAGCTCATTATGTTTTGCATGGTTAAGTACCATGTAATGTGCTGCACACCATTTCTCTAATTTGTCAATAACAGTTTTTAAATGACTTTGATTACCTTTAGTAACTGTTTCTGAAAGACCGGTATCCTTCACATATTTCCAATGTTGGTTATGAGTGATGGCTAGATCACTAACCATAATAAAAAAAAGTGGGCCAAGGATTGTACCCTGCAGTACGCTACAATTTCAAACAACTGATCCGATAACATGGGGCCCAACTTCACCCTTGGTCTCCTTTCCATGAGAAAGTCAATCATCCAGTTCATTATGGAATTCTCAATGCTCAGCGATCGCATCTTACTTGTGAAGATATGATAATTGTTTCTGTTAAATGGCTTGCTGAAGTCTAATAAGAAAACACGTACAGTTTCACTGTTGCTGTCTGTTTCTGATTACCATCAGTGAAACATACTAACTAGTGCATCCACAGTAGAGCACCCTTTGAATGAAATAAGTTGTCTTTGATCCAATATCAAACAAATGTCAGTTATAATCTTTCGAGATTGAAACAATTCAAGAGTTTTTGACAATGAAGCAGTTAGTGATGTAGGATGAAAGTCTGAAGTGTGTTCTGCTGGGGTTATATTTGGGACTGGAATAACATGTCCTTCTTTCCAAGCTGTCTTGGGACTTGTGCCTGTTTAATAGAGGTATTGAATATACTTGTCACTGTCTGGGAAGTTCCATGGCAAACATATTGAGAATTCCAATTGGTACGCCGTCTGGGTGAGGTGCTCTGTTGGATTTGATTTTCTTTCGATGAAATTCAACTGCAATGTCAGAGACAACACAGGAGTCTTATAATTCTTCTGTGGGGGTTTTATCATACTCTAATCACACACATCACACACAGAGGGTACTTGGGAAAGTATACACCAATCAAGATTTAAAAGAAAGCAACCACAAGTCTGCATGTTTGATGGATTTCGTTTTCCAATCCAAATTTTGTTAGTTGTGCTGGGGCATTGCAGTTCATTGAACAGATGTAACAAAATTGCCATATGGTCAGATTGAGCAACAGCAGGAAGAATATCTGGTTCTTTATATGAACACTTGATCTTTGCAATAGTATCGATGACCGAGTTTCTTTTGTTTTTACCAGGTTGATTAATAACTAATGGCCCCCTCAATTATGAATGGTCAAATATGCAAGTAGTTATTGTTCTCAAAGGAGTTTTAAGAATTTGTAAAACAATTTATATGCTTGGAAACCCTTATCAAATATACTATAATAAACATATAGCATGGCTTTTTAGGGCATTAGTAATTTAATGGTCCCTTACCATCAGGAGTTTGTGAAATTCCTGAGGATGAATTCCTGGAAAACCATTAAGTGTCAAACTGGCTAAAGTCGCTCATAACTATGACATCCTTTCCTGGTAATTTCAATAAGATTTTGTCGAAAGAGTGAATCATGTGTTCATATAATTCGTTATTATCTACAAGAGGTGGGTTATATATTATGCAAATAATACTACATGAAATTTCTCTCAGAATTTGATAAGGTATGAGCTTTAGCAAAAAGTTTTCGTTCATAGGGTAGCTGAGACTTGGAAGCAATGTGAGATTGTAGCTAATAAGTATGCAAACCCCTCCACGTCGTTTTTCAGTGCAGTCGTTTTGAACTAAGTCGTAGCCATATGGTTGTAGCCTTCTATATTTACACAGCTATCTGGAACGTTCAGATTTAAGCAAGTCTCTGTTGTACCAGTGAGGTCTAAATCATTCATTGTCAGAACCATTTCCCTGTTGGCCACTTGTTTAGATAGGGTACTCAGATTTAAAAGGCAAATTTTTGGTGGGTGAGGGTTTCTGAGCAGGGCAGGCTTATTTGAAAATTTTTTATTGATGGGTATTTCAATTAAGTTGGAGCAAATTATTTGTCTCTTCTTTACCATTAGATTTATATTTGCATTACAGTTACGTGAAGTAGTTAGAACAGGCATTTTGAGCTTTTGGTAATACTACACGGAGATGGGTCACATTCAGATGCCAAACAGCTGTTGTTATGAGTTTGACTTAATGCAGAAGTAGATGAGCTACATTAGAATAATGTGGTCACAGTTCATGTATTTTTTTTCAAGCCCATCCAAATATATCTAGTTTTTCTACAGGTGGTCACTCCTACCACCAAGGCATTAAATTAAAGAGGTTTTCGGCAGTGCAGTGCCGTATGTGCCTTTGTTGTAAGAATTTCATACAATAAGTGCTGAATGCTTTGTAGATAACAATTAACCGAGTTTACAAGTACACCCATTGAACAAATACAAGACAGACAATTCAGCAGTTGCAGCTGCTTTTTCATCTCCAAGAGAATTACTCTTCCATTATAGGCCATCTTCCGGCCATGTGCTGTCGCACCATCTTCATTACTTCTTACATCTACTACAAATCCATAATAATCTTTAAAGGACTTAGCAATAGTCATATAATTTCTCTTTTTTACTTAATAAATTGTCCCTTTGCCACCTTTGCCTCCTGAATGAATCTACTTCTGGGAATATTTGGGTTTGAAATACATTCAATTGGTATTTTCATGTTTGAAATGTTAGTGTATGCAAAATCTTCAGAGTTTGCTCTTATCTGTTTGCTGAACTGGACAATCAGGGTTCTCATACCTTTATTCCTGTAGACTGATATTTCCTTAAACTAGAGACTTCATGAGCATCACATGTTCATGCCTCAGACTCCAGCTACTGCAGTAAATAGTTGCCAGTCTATATGCTATACCCTAGTTTTCTACCGTTTCATACTCTACTTAAAAGTTTGCTAAGGTATAGCATTCACCACTTTGTGCTACAATAGTACGACAGGCTTTGGCAGAGTTATTGTATATCTATAATCGTGTGGGTCACTTTGAATGGAGCCTATAGTCTATAGTCCATGGTCTTGGATTATCATAGCTTCATGCATCTTCATTTTGCTTCTCTAATTGGAGGATGTAAAAGACACTAACACTTTGCCATCAACACCAGATGAAGCACCTATGTCATCCTTTGTGATGAGCTTTTGCAGGCTCTCATTTGCCACTTGGTACTTAAATTACTTGACCATGTTCAGTGTCAGTCTTCCATAGGTCTTTGTATACACCATAAAGACTCATATATAAACATTCGTAGATAGACTTTCCAGCCTCTCTGTTCGGCATTAAATCTGTTACAAGTTTTGACACATTAATACAATACCAACTTTCAATTACTTTAATATGCAGCTCTTCTCCTGGTTCAGCTGTGTTAAGGATCATCGTGACAACCTGCGAAGTTGTTGACTTTCTTATTTCTACCATTCTCATATGAGTGAAAACGGCTTATAAAGAGTTGTGTCAAATGATGTCAACGACTTGGGGCCCTTTGGGAATTATTTTTCAAAGCTGGTACTGCATAAATTTTATTTGAAATGACGCAAAGAAATTTCTTTTTGAAAGAAACAGAAACTCTACTTTTTCGAGACATCTAATTGTACACCAAACTTCCTCAAACTTTGACAGCTAGTGCAACATAGTCCATAATATGACCCTTTAAGAATTAAGATACATTAAGTTTTCAGCAAGTACTTTTCGAGCACAAGGCCTTTTTAAGTGCTTTTCAGCAACAACCGTCTTTGTTTTAAAAAAGCCAGCATTTTAAATCAATTTAGCGCTAACTTTACAAGAGAATATTAAAGAACTTGGGCTTAATGAAAATTCTTGCTAATTTAGCACGCTTCCATGCCAGAGCTGTGTGAATTCGATCCCAATCCAATCCGAATCGGACCCGACTGCATTGAATCGGATTCGGAATAAAATTTTCACACTCGGAACGAATTGGAATTTTGTTACATTGCTTTCAGAATGAACTGGATCGGACTTTGGCATATTGTTTGGATATCATTCGGTTTTGTTTTTGGATTTGTGTTAATCGGTATTCACTGTGCGTTATCTCTTCTCTGTGACAGAAAAGAACTTTTGAAACCTGAAGTGCAGAGGATTTTAACGACCCCAGCCATCCCTGTCATATCAGGCTGTTCAAGTTAAACAATCATGATTTATAAGGACTGTCAGTAGTAACAATATAATTTCGTGACCTGAAAGGCATAAGCGTTCTTTCCTGGCTCGCTTAAGTGTATACACCTAGCCTTATATATATCATCTCTTCCTATTTATATTTATATTACTGTACATGTCACTTTTACATTGAAATATATTTTAACCTAATTTCGGCAATCGAATTTGTACACCCATTGTAATTTTTTCTACCTGAGAGGCAACAATAAAGATTATTATTATTATTATAAGTTTTATTTCCTCTGTTGCTAAACCCAACAGTAGAGTTTACTTACTTGTGAGCAAAGTCAGGAGAAAGAGATACTCTGGGTAGGTGATGATTCCTGCAAAAATATTAATACAATTAATATTAAAACCGCTGTAATACATGCTTCCTCACGAATATTTATTATTCGATATATTCATGCACTTGTTGTTCCTATACTCAAGCCAGCACTAACTCTTAATATGTCCCAATGTCAATAGCGTCAATTGCACTTGAGCTTGGACACGCCCCCTCGAAACATGTTCTAATTGGACACCAAAGTTTGAATGTTTGCCGTTAAAAATTCTAAACATTTTGCCAAAAAGTCGGAACTGCAAGAAATGAAATGTGCCTGTTCTAATACTCTGTTTCCAAAGTGTGTAGAAAATGGAGCTCCACTTTTGTAATTTCGGCCGTATTTACCGCATACATATCACGTCGAAAAAAGCACCAATACGCAATAAGCAACGAATAATTTGAGGAAAACTGCCGGCGTTGCGGCAGAGAGTTTAGAAGTTTTAACGGGAAACATTCAAACTTTGGAGTCCAATCAGAACATGTTTCGACAGGGCTTGTCCAAGCTCAAGTGAAATTGACGGTAGTTCTAATCTGATCATGGGAACCAACGTACCAGCATTAAATATACTACATTCCTCCCCTAATAGCTCTTGCATTATTGTTTATTGTTAAGAACTCATTGGTAGCTCATCGGTTAGGATTTGATTTTCATGGTGAGATAGGCGGTGGTAACTCTTCTATCGGCTCAAGTGGAGTGTGTACTGTAGGTGGTGCGATCTTATCATCGATCTCTTTTTCACCAGAAAATTCGTGTTGAACTTTCTTTACATGTGCTGAATTTCTACGTTGAGTTTGTCCCTCGTTTTCTTTGAGCACAATCTGGGATCCGTTTACCTTGATAGTTTTACTGGATCGATGTTGAATCTGGTCGAAAATTTATTTTGGTGTTACTGCTGAACTAGAACTTAATTTCCAAGTTGAACGTGTTTTGTTTTGGCATTTCGCCGTGCATCAGCATATTTCTATCCTTTCTGCTTGGACTGCTCATCCACACGTTGAATGTCCAAGTCGTTGAATAATGGAATAGTCGTTATTTGGGATGGTAGTTTGGTTTTTATTCCCTCTGCAGTAGTAGCTGCGATGGTTTTTAGCCAGTCGTTCCATGTGGAGTGGAATGTTAGTTCCAAAGTAATGTTGAAAGCGCTATTTTCCAATCTTTCCCTTTAATGAGCGAGGTTTGTACATGTTTCAAAACAACTAAATTGAAACGTTCGACAAGTCCGTTTGCTTGAAGTCAGCATTCTGTAACATATTTGACAGTCACGCCACAGGATTTGAGCGTGAATTAGAACTCGGATGAATTAAAGTATGAGGCGTTGTCGAATTGATCTGCTTGGATAGCCGTGAGTAGCAAAAACTTCATCAAGCCATGCGGAGAATGGTGCGTGACGTGACGGACTTCGTGATTTTTGCTTCTGGCCAGCGAACATAGTAATCAATAAGTGTGACTACGTTCTCACGCCGCAGATGTCTATCGCTAAGGATGACCATCTTCAGAACGTAAAGAACGGCCTGTGACTCGACATGCGTGACATTTATTGATGTGCTCTTCGACAGCCGCGTACATTTTCGGCCACCACAATTTCGAACGAAGACGCTGTTTTGTTTGTGATGTCCAGCGTGATCTTCGTGGCCTAAGAGAACTGCTCGTGCTTGTAGGCTTTTGGGAAGTACAATTTGGTTTCCACGCAGTAAAACACCATCTAATAAGTTCTTTGAACGTTTTCATGGTGATAAATATCTAATACAAAGTTTTGTGGAAACACCACGTAAATTTATTTATGCAAAGCTTTCGGTCCGTAAGCCCGGACCGTCATCAGTGCAAAGCAGACTTTTCGT
>JAODVM010143186.1:0-15083 GCA_025400095.1 Phenganax marumi | reverse complement strand
AAAAATGTAAAGAGAAGTACCTTTTCCAAAAGAATTAAGCGTATTTAACGCCTGCCTGTTCCCGATACATTTCGGACTACCGGCGACAACCCAAAGCATGACAGTCGTTTTTATGTTTCAAAGTAAACAGATGTGAATTCTTTGTCTGGTCAAAAAAACGACAACACAGAAAAATGACAGTGGCATCTTGGTCACTAAGGAAGAGTGACATCAAAATAACTATGGCCCTTCTTGGTCATTGTAGGAAAAGCACCGAAAAAAATGATTGTCTTATGTCTTACTAGAATATCTGCAATATTGAGCGTTTTGTGAGAAACTGGAAGTGTATTGGTGTATGAAATATAGTCATTTTTGAAGAAATTTGTTGATAATTTCCATTCTTTTTGGAAGAGAACAACTGTTGTAGATCTCTACAGGGTACTGCTAGTTGTGCAGTCATTCTTTTGCGTTTGACACACAGGAAACCGTAATATTTGTAAATTCGACTTTTAATCGATGAAACTGAACAGGGGTCAATCCATTGTGGTGCCCCATGTTGTGCCCAAGCTGAACGCAGTGCTGAATGTCGTGCTAAGTTCACAGTGGTTACTTCTACTGGCCGCGCGTTGAACTCGACTTGTTCCCAGGGTAGACCTTATATATACGACGATGAAAACAGACCATATATTACGAAAACAGACCTTATATAATGAAACCAACCTTTTGTATTGGAAATGTAGCAGGAGCAAGGGAATCAGACCATAAATAGCGAGAAGAGGCCATATAAACATAAACAGGCTTTAGATACTGCGATCAGGCTTTATATGACGATCATCAAAATGTAATCATATAAAGAAACAGACATTGTATGATTAAATTAGGCCATAAACAATATTTTAGACTTTTGTCCACTATGGCACCTCATAATATATAGAATTAAACACAAATCTTTGAACAAAAGCTAAAAATGATTTTGAAAAAGATTTCTTCAAACTAATGAATAATGCAGCTTTTGGAAAAACTATGGAAAATATTGGAAATAGAGTAGATATTCAACTAGTAACAAACAAATCACATGCTAAGAAATTATTCACAAAACCAAATTATAAATTGACTACAATATTCTCAAAACATCTGATTGCGATTTATATGTACAAAAAGAAACTTGTATTGAATAAGCCTATATATTTAGGAATGAGGATTTTAGATGTTTCAAAAGGTCTTATGTACAATTTTCATTATGATTATATTAAACCTTAATAAGGAGACAATGTAAAGTTGTTAATGAAGTAAATATCCACATAATAATGTGAGCAGCTATGTTGCTGATATAATGCAGGTTCAGTAGATAGCAAGGCATAGCCTTGAGTATTGCTTGTACTAGAGTGGGCTCCCAATATCACATAGGTTACACTATATTCCTAGCAACTCAAAATGACCACTCAGACTTGTGCGATTTGATCATCATGTCGTATCCATTGTCATTGACCATCGCACTGTGACTGCGGTTTCCTGCTGAACGTGCCTTACATACGCTCGTCTTAAGCTTCATGTCGTCTTCAAAAAATTTTCAAGCAACTGAGATAAGTGTGGCGGGATGCACCAGTCAGTAGTATCAATCAGTTGCACATCACAGCACTTTACATGGTTCTATCACGTTTGAGATAATATGTTTGTTTTGCATATTGTTCGTGAAGCCCATACACACTTTGTAAACTGTGCTTAATGTCAGACTGCTTTCAGACATCCGTATGTACTCTGGCACTCATGATTACGAAGCTTTAAAGTCTCATGTGATTCCTCAGTGACGTAGTCCAATGATGAAATAGAATTTAAATATTACACGAGACTTACCTGTAAGTTGAAGTTTGATTGTAATTCTATGAGTTATTGGACGAGGAAACTGAGGAATCACTCACCCTTACGCTGTCTATACAATGTACAGAACTTGTGGTTTTACACACCCTATTTTGTGGTTACATCTCGTAATCACTCGTGCCTTTAAATATTGAACATTCGATCTGCCCGCACCATGGCTCGCACATATCTTGTGATTCCTCAGTTTCCTTGTCCAATAACTCATAGAATTACAATCAAACTTCAACTTACACGTAAGTCTCGTTTAATTTTTCAATTTTCCCTGCAGTAATGGCGGAAGTAATAGGAATGTTACGTCAAAACTTTATTTCCATAGCTATAGACTTGTTAAGGTGCTGTTTAAACTGCAAAACTAAAATAAGTTATGAGATTTTGCTGTATCATACAAATTACTACTAAATAGAACGAAAATTCACAGCAATCAGTGATGAGTTGATCTTGTATTCTGTAGCATCGAGCTACAAGTATTAATCCATTATAGTCATAAATAAATTCAGTCATATATTGGGGCCAGACTCACAGTTGAAAGTTGCAAATTCTTGCCGTTTCTAGCCATCCCAAATACTATTTTACACATACAGCAAGAAACAAATGGCGGAATGATACACTGAACACAACATTACAACTTACTAGTCCGCAAATTATGGGCTAAACCAAAAATTCACAACTAAAGTTTTTTGGTATTTAAATTCCAGACAAAGTGTAGCGATATAGATTAGCATTAATTGTCCAAATGACATGTTGGCTGGAAATTTGAAGCTAAGTCAATGGAGTGAAAATTTGCTGCTGAAGTCAAGTAAATTCAAGATAGTCGGTGACGAATTTTTGCAGAGGAGCAACAGTGTAACTAGAAGCATCAGAAAGTTTACACTTACTTATCAGTGGTAGAGTAGTGCTGCTATGTGTTACTGAGTTTTTCATAGTAATAGAACATAAAATTGTGGAGTCTTGCCATTTAGGACAGGAGATTCTTGGCATTTCTTGCCATCATGATATATTGCCACAACTGCAAGCCCAGACGTTCAAATGCTACTCGAAAGTAAACAACTGACAACTATAGGCCGCGGTGACGCCATCACAATTCCGTGTGCAGTGTATTGCGCTGTAGTGGTGGATAAGTATACTACAGACATAGACTCACATGCCACTACCTTGCATGAGTAATACTCAGTAGCTGGGATTTAACAGAGTGTGGCAGGTAAAATGTTGTATAGATCTCAGAAACGTTGCACTCTCCTTGAGGTCTCCAGTTGCTATTTGTCTAAGTTCTCTTAAAGTAGACACATCTTGATCTCTTTATTATATGACAAAATTCATAACTTTACCAAAAAGCCAACTACCAGTAAGTCCCATTATTCCCACAGCCACATGTTGATATTCTTTCATCTTATCTGAAGGTTTATAGTAATAAGACAATATTCATCTTCAGGTAATGTAAATTTGGTAAGATTTGGTCTTATGTTGGGGGATCCAACTTCTCATTCTTTTAATTCAGGAATTTGGAATGAAAGTATAAATGAAGTAGATATTAATTGGGGATTAAAATATATCACTATACATTGTGACACTGTAAATAAATCCATAAATTTTGACATAAATGGTAAAAGAAGTTCAGCAATAGTGAGTTTACCCATTACAATGACATAAAGTTTAAATGGATCAGTTGCACATTAAAAAGATATTGAAAGTGAAGAACCAATTTACAAAGGTGTTTACAACAAATGTATGTTTGACATAAAAGCAAACATTGGTGACGACATAAAAATTGGATCCGTTTTGCTCAACTTATACATCAAATAGGTGGAGTTTGTAGAAGAACAAGATTTATGAGACATTTATTGTGATCCAAAAACAGGTTTTCGGTCTTCAGAGAGACTTTTTCAGAAACCATTAGACAGAGGATTATATATTACAAGAAAACAAATAAAAGATTGGTTAAACACTCAAGACACTTGCAGAGTAAAAACATGTTTTGAAAAGACACCAGTTTCAAAAAACATTGTAAATGACTTGGCTGATCAAATAACAAATGGATCTCATAGATATGTATAAATATAAAAACCAAAACAAAGGGTATTACTGGATATAAATAGCTGTAGAAATCATGAGTTGATATGCATTTACAATTCCGGTGCATAGAAAAGACACAAAAAACATGACAAAAGCCATAAATGAATTATTTGAAGAATTCAAGACTAGATATGGGAAATACCCTGATATAGCTCCAGTTCATGATGGTAAAGAATTTTACAATGTTCGTGTGACAAATTTAGTAACAAGTAACAACATTAATTACTTTTCTACAAATTCTGGGAGACAAGCAGCCATTGTTCAAAAATTCAACAGAACTTTAAAAACAATAATGTGGAAATACTTTTATGCAAAAGGAACATACAAATGGACAGATATTTTAGATTTAATCAGAAATAATTATAATCATACAAAACACGGAAGTATTCTCATGAAACCAGCTGATATCAGCGAATCTAATAAAGATGAAGTATGGTGGACTTTGTATAGTGACTGGACTGGGGAATTCCCTCCACCCAAGTTTTGAATTGGTAACACTGTTACAGTTAGTAAATTCAAATTTTTGAAAAAGGATATGAAGCAAATTTCACCAAAGAAATATTCAAAATAATCAAAGTGTTTAGAGGTGATCCTGACATGTATGAAATAGAACACATAACAGACAAAGAACCTATTCTTGGTAAGTTTTATGAAGAGGAATTATCTACTGTAGATGAAAAAGATGGTATATAGAGAGCAGAGAAAATATTGCAGACATGTGGCAATATGGACTTGGTGAAATCGTTAGCACATGATAATGAACATAATTCTTGGATTCCAAAAACCTCAATTCAAACTATTAAATGGCTGAAGGTCAATGACTGAAATAAATGGCTGAAGGTCAAAACTCTGAACTTGATGATTTTGATTTATCAAAAGAAAATCCTGCATATGAAAATGGAGATCGAGAAGAAACAACATTTTTTGAGAATCAAGAAAATCCTGCATATGAAGATGAAGAAGCTAAATTTTATTTTCCTCAAAATGACTTTAATGAAATTGAAAATTCAGAATTACAAAAGAAGGCATCTGGCACTCTGTTTGTGGGACTTGAGAATGAGACCAAGCAAGCAGTTGAGCAATTGATCAGTGACAATGTAGAACGGGGTTTTAGGTTCAACCCAACAGCAACAGAGAATTTGAACAGAGACTTGACACCAGTAGAAGAGAAAAGCTTAACAAATTAGAGTACAAGCCCCTACACGAAAACAATGAGAGGCAAACCACAAATTGTTCTGAGGACCAGGGGGTTCTCATGTACAACGATTCTACTGTGGCAAGGGAGGCAGTAAGGCAGTTCAAGGAAGAGATTGAGCAGATAGTGTCTGAGTGGCATGAGCAGCAGTCTAAAGAACCAACAACCTTGAGGTGGGACAACTATGACTTTATAGACACCACCCCAAGAATTCAAGAAGTAACGGAGGAACACCTCATAGCCTGACATTAAATGTAAAAGGTCGATCTATACAGGAGAATGGAGAACCTTAAGACCGGCATGAACTTTTTTTTGTGTTTACATTCATACCACTCAGGATTCATACTGCTCTGGAGATAGTAGCTCAGTCCAGCAGGAAGAATGACTTCAGATCGGTCTGAGCAGTGATTTTTCTCAGTCTCATGTAAACATCTTTTATAATAATATGATCGACACAAAATTGTCCCAAGCTGACTTTGTTCTGGTCTCATGTAAGCACCCCCTACTACCCGGATATAGAAAGTCAAACATGACTGACATTAAAGGAAACAGAACAAAACACATCATCCCTTTTAATCCAAACAAAGCAAGTGAGGGAAAAGAAATCTATGTGGATATTCCAAAGTTAAAACTGATGCTTCTTTAGTACTAGATAGCCTTCACTTAAAGTTTGATTTCAAAAACAAAAATGACAAATCTTGGTTTTTAAATAATCTTGGAAAATTACTTACAAGTAAATTAAGTGTTGGTGGAGAAACTGTCTATGACAATAACGGAAAAAGTGAAATGGAAGTTTACAAAGACTTGTAGTTACCCAACTGGAAATGAAATGAAATGATTGAATATGGAACTGGTAATGAAAATACAAGAAACTTCAGAATCAGATGATGGAGCTACAACTGGAGATGCTCAAAAAGTTTCAGATGCCTTGATGAAAACAGTTCACTGCAAAACAGAAAATATAAAATTGAACAAAATCGTCAGAGATCATGAGCCTTATGCTCCATTTTTATGGGACATAATTTTCACTTTAAAATCACTCTTCCTAAAGCAACAAGTATAATGTTGGCAAAATCAGGTGAAAAAGTTAAAGGATATACACTTGAAAACATAAAACTTGAATTTATATGAAAATGAAGGAATTGCAAAAAAAGCTCAAATGGATACAATTCTGGATGATCATTGAGTTTTGAACATGTTACTTTGATGAAAATGGTCGAAGGAGATAAAGATTCAAATAAGAAAATGAAACAATTAATCTTGCAAAAAAAAAGCATGGCCATAATTGTAATGTTTAAAAATAATACTTTATCAGATAGTGAAGAATCTTTGTATCCAAATATTGAAAGTGTAAAAGTTACAGTTGAAGGAGTCCCAAACAGTGTATACAGTCAACGAATACAAAAGAAGACATCTTCAACAAAGCAAAGAGATTATTGCAATGAAAGATAGCAACATGACCATTCGAAAATTCTTCAAAGACAAATTTGCATCCTAGCATAAAGATATCGGTATGCAAAACACTAATTAATTGTGCTAGAACAATTTGTGACTACAAGAGCTTAGATTTTGAATTAGAACATTTAAGAAATGTCCTAATAATGAATGGTCACCCTCAGCGGTTCATAGATCATGCTATGAAAAACCAACAGCAACAGAAACATAATATTGAATATCGATCTTCTGTTTGCTTGCCTTATATGGGTCCAGCTTCATATAAAATCACTAGAATTTTAAAAGAAGTTGGAATACGGGTTTGCCATTCAAGCAATAACAAATTGTTTTGCTCTCTATGCACTCATAATGATGGTGTAGACGAACTTCTGAAACCTGGTGTGTATTCGCATTCCATGCGAATGTGGCTTGGTTTGCATTGGAGACACCAGTAGAAATCTCTCAACACGTCTTAAAGAACATAGGACGAATTGCGAGAAGGCTAAGCTCGATAAGTCCGCCGTAGTGCATCACGCATAGACTTACGATCATCGCATAAAATGGAATGAGGCAACCATTTTGGTGAATGATGAGTATAAACTTTCTCATAATATGAGAGAGTCTATGGAAATATTCAAACATGAAACTATAGATCAGGATGGAAAGACGCTTAATAGTACATGGCGTGCTCTCTTCAATGTTCTCTAGTCGGATCCTTGTCTCGCACGCGTGCTTTATTTAAAACAATTAAACAGCGCAAGCAAACATATCACGACAGTAGTGTGAAAATGGGGTTCTGGTTCATTCGGTCAACCACCCCCCTCATTTTTCAACTTTGTGTAATAGTAGCTTATAGTAATTCAACTTAATTTTGGGGTGTGGTCAAAAAGGTCTTTGTCGGCATCGCTTTGATCTTTTTCGTCATGCCGCTCATTTAAAATCGCTTTTATAGACTAATTAAGTACGGTGAAAAAAAGGGTTCTGGGACAAAATCGCATAATAGAGGGGCGAAAAACGGCGCCCTATTATTAGAGGAATTTTTTGTAAATTTAGAAAAAAATACCCCCCAGATTTTTAACAAATTTAGTAGAAGCTACTATTACACATTTTTCATTTTTAGGGGGGTACCCTAATTTGCATATTTATGCGGTTTTGAAATATGCAAACGAGCTCAAGCATGTCTAAACACGGTTCTGGGACAAATTTGCACAATTGATGCATTTTTTACTAATTCATATCTTAAACAATCGTTTCCGAGCTTGTACATGCCTAAACATGTCTATGCACGCCTGGACATGTTAAGACATGTTTGGGGGATTTCCCCTAATTTGCATATCGTTCCGCATGACTGCACAAAATAATTCAGCTATATACGTAAGAAAATAAACATGCAAAATCAAGAAACAAAAAATTCTTCTAAATTAGTAGAAGATACTCCTGTTGAAAATGTAAGTTCGTCTCCAAAGTGGAACTTTTCTCGATTTAAACATGTGGATAAGGAATATATAGCAAAACCAAAAGTTAATCATGCTGCGACTTTGAAGAGGCCAAATAAAGAAGTTTCAAAAGCACAAGACAAGAAACCAGTTTCATTTGAAATTGAGAAACCAAAACGTAGTATAATTTAAAGGTGAACAAACTGTAATCGGCAGAGCATTTGGGCCGCCTTCAAAAGAAGAACATTTTGCGCCGCCAAACACACATGAAGAGTTTAAACCTGGGTCTCAACACACACAATATATCCCGCATGTTTCTAGAAATATGGATAACACATTAACAAGAGTAGGACCAAAAACGTCAGCTAAAAACGCGCTCGGTAGATTTAGACAAACGCAGAGGAATCCAAAAACTGTGGGACGTTCTGTTGGCTTGACGAAAAAGTTTCTTCCTCTAACTTCCA
This sequence comes from Phenganax marumi, assembly GCA_025400095.1. Taxonomy (NCBI): domain Eukaryota; kingdom Metazoa; phylum Cnidaria; class Anthozoa; order Malacalcyonacea; family Clavulariidae; genus Phenganax; species Phenganax marumi. The sequence goes on along the minus strand of JAODVM010143186.1, from coordinate 6,627 downwards.
CAGGGAAAATAATCAGCAACGATATTATACCCATAAAAGTAACTAAAGAACTGCAAAAATTAGATAGAAAAGTAGAAAGATGGGGAACTAAGAATATAAACAAATATTTAGACACACTAGAAAACACATTAAACAAAGAAGACTATGGTGACGTCAGCAGACACCTAGATAAATACAGAAAACCCAAAAGACCTACTAGACCTCCTCCTGCTATCCCATTACAAATAAATAGGCAAAAACCAGTACCAAAACCAAGAACACGAATAACTCACTTATTACATAAGCCCATAAAAGATATTAGCGTTCAACCTTTGAAACCAACAAAGTATCTACCTTCAAAACGTGTACCTCCCCCAAGAACAAAGAAACAGATTATAAAACAAAAATTAAAGGGTTGGCAAGATGGGTTGGTTGAGTTTGTTCCAAAACCTATAAAAACAAAAGTGTCTAGTGCTTATGCTCAGTTCAAGAGTAAAGTCATGGGACTTTATAGAAAAGAAGAAGAGGACCCTGTTGAACTGCTTGAAACCGCTATGAAAGGCAGATTAAAAGCTTTCATGATAGAATGTAGAGAAGAAGCCAAAGATCCAGAAAATTGATTAAGACTCTATACCGCTCCTCATGTGAAAAAACTTATAAATTCACATCTAAATCATAAGATGGAGCTTGTCTTAGTTTGTAGAATGGTAAAAATAAATCCGACAACTGGCGATATTGTATAGGAGGAAATGGGCTATTTCAGCTCTAGTTATCATAAATTATTACCCGGATTAGACGTAGATGAAACTTATGATAGTATGGTGGAGAAAATTTTAGATGAGTTTGTACAAGAGCGTAAAAAAGGTTCTGGTCGGGAGCTTGAACGTATAGACCATCTTCTAATTCATGTGGTGAAATATGATCCTCTCGCTGGAGGGTCTTAAGTAAATCTCCCAAAATACCTATCAAACAAAAAAGCACTTATTAATCCAAAGAATGATGACCAACAATGTTTCTAGTGGGCTGTTACTATAGCAACATCAACAAACCCAGGAGAAGCTCCCCGTGAGAGAATCACAAAGAAATTGATTCAACAATCAAAAGATTTTGACTGGACGGGCATTAGATTTCCCACGCCTATTGGAGACATTAGGAAATTTGAGAAAAGAAATAACTTTAAAATAAATTTATTCGGATACAACGAAGTGGATCGGCTATTTCCCATGCATGGTGTGATACACGATTATCCAGACATTAGAATCTTGCTTTTAGAGGAAAAACATTATGTAGTCATAAACAGTTTTAGTAGATTAACTAGCTCTTCATTAACTTAGAATAAGGTAAAACATTATGTTTGTGACTTTTGTTTACAACATTTTTACGTTCGAAAGAACAACATTGGTCAATTGGCGAAAGGAGAGGATAGGCTAAAAGCACATAAAGAATACTGCCAAACACACATACCTACAAAGGCAGTTTATTGAAAACCTAACACTTTTCCAATTTCAAAAATCATAATAGAAGAACAATAGTTCCATTTGTTATTTATGCAGATTTTGAGTGTTTTACAAAACCTATAGACAAACACTTAGGTAAAAGTACTAGACAATATCAACAGCACATTTCCAGCGGTTTCAGTTATTTAGTAAAGTGTTTTGATGATTCCCTTTTCCCCCCATATTAGTAGAATACACCTATGATCCCAACAACCCAAAACCCGTTCAAAAAGTGTTTGTAGACAAGATTGAACAAGAAACTAAAGATCTTTATGAAAGATTTTTTAAGAACCCTAAAGAGATAGAACTCACAGAAAAAGATAAACTAGACTTTGACAACGCTGAAAATTGTTACATTTGTGAAAAACCTCTCGATTGTTCAGAGAAAGTGAAGGATCACTGTCATTTCACAGGAAGATATAGAGGTGCGGCTCATAATAAATGTAATCTACAATTTGAAAAACCAAACTTCATCCCAGTTGTGATACATAGCTTAGAAGGCTATGATTATCATTTGTTTATAAAACCTTTACATGTTACAACGGGCAGAGTAAATTGTATTACAAAGACTGCAGAGAATTATATAAGTTTTACAAAGTATGTTCCAATGGATAAAGATAGAAAAAGAACCATGCAATTAAGATTTATAGACTCTTTTAAATTTATGACTTCTAGACAAAGTTCATTAGTGGGTAATTTAACACAAGACGGCTTACAAGACTTGAGTTGTCTTCGAACATATTTTCCAGGACATTTAGAACTACTTTCTAGAAAAGGGGTTTTCCTTACGGTTACATGGACTCATTTGAGAAACTCAAAGAAACAAGTTTACCTCCTAAGGAAGCCTTTTATTCAAAACTCAATGATGAACACATTTCTGATGAAGACTACTCTCATGCTCAAAGAGTTTGGTCCACCTTTAATATGGCTACCATGAAAGACTATCATGACTTATATTTAAAAACAGACGTTTTACTTCTAGCAGATGTCTTTGAAAAGTTCCGAAAAGTGTGTCATAAAAACTATCAACTAGATCGATCCAGCCTGGTATATCACTGCTCCTGGTTTATCCTGGGATGCAGCTTTAAAATTAACAGGTGTAAGTTTAGAACTTTTATCTGAGGAAAATATGCATCTCATGATAGAAAAAGGAATCAGAGGAGGCGTGCCTATGATTACGAAGAGGCACATTAAAGCAAATAATAAATACTTTGAACACTTTGACCCAAGTCAACCTTCCACGTTTAAAGTCTATCCAGATGCGAATAATCTTTATGGTTGGGCAATGATGAAACCACTTCCTACTCATGGGTTTAAATGGATGACGTCACAAGAACTTGAAAATTAGCAGAGTCTTAGTTGTATTTTAGAAGTAGACCTTGAGTACCCGAGTAGTCTTCATGACCTTCACAATGATTATCCCTGTGCTCCTGAAAATATTAAGACTCTTTCTACAGAAAAACTTGTGCCTACTTTGTGTCATAAAAATAACTACGTTGTACATCATGCCGCTCTTAAACAGTATCTTGACATGGGTCTAAAACTGAAAAAGATTCACAAAGGAATAAAATTTTACGATTCTCCTTGGCTGAAACCGTACATAGAGTTGAATACAAACCTTAGAGCTAATTAGAGAAACAAATTCGAGAAAGACTTCTTCAAGCTCATGAACAACAGCGTTTTTGGAAAAACAATGCAAAATGTTAGAAATAGAGCTAATGTTGAGCTTGTCAGTGACGAAAAAAGATTTAGGAAAATAACCAATAAGCCTGAGTTTAAATCATTTACAATATTTGATGAGAACCTAGTTGCTACTCATAGTTACAAGACAAAAGTAGTTTTAGACAAACCTATTTACGTAGGTATGAGCATCTTGGAAATTTCCAAAATGAGAATGTATGATTTCATTATAATTATATAAAGAAGAAATACTCTGACAACGCAAAACTTGGTTTCACTGATACAGAATCCTTACTCTATGAAATTCAAACGGAGGACTTTTACAAAGACATTTCCCAAGATCTAGAGAATGAATTTGACACTTCTGAAGTAGTAACTGACAACCCTTACCTCAAGAGACATTTCACCGGAAGCTCCGGAGTAAAATTAAACAAGAAAGTTCCTGGATTTTTCAAAGATGAGTGCGTATGTACTCAAATTACAGAGTTTGTAGGATTAAGAGCAAAACTGTATGCCTATCAGAAAGAAAACTATTCTGAGGTTAAAAAATGTAAAGGTTTAAAGAAATCAGTTATTAATAAAACTTTAAAATTAGAACATTATAGAAACTGTTTATATTCCAGTCTTTCAGTCACAAGAGACATGAATACTATTCGAAGTAGAAAACACAATTTGTTCTCAGAAACTATGAATAAAATTGCCCTAAGTGCTAATGATGACAAGAGAATCATATTACCAGATAAAATTAACACACTAGCCTTAGGTCATTACAAGCTAGAAAAATAGAAAAAAAAGTCTTCATACGTAATCTTTAAGATTACGCATGAAGACACTTAGTTAGCTATGCTAATTCTATAAAGGTCACCTTGAATATTTAAATCTATTTTTTGTCATAAGCTTGTTTGATAGCTCTAGAACTGATTCCAAAAAACTTGGCTGCTTCACTAATACTTCTAAACACTTCTGTCAACCCAGAACTTACGTGAGTCATTCTTGTTTCTTTCATCATTTATTTATTATAAAACATAAGTTAAAGTTTTTCCTAGTGCCCAACCCCCAGCTAGACCTAGAAGTCCAGAAGCAACGTGTTGATACTCTGTCATTTCTTTTGAGGGTCTATAAAAGTCATCTAAAACAGGCTGTCCCTTAAAGTTCAATTCTGTTTTATGCAATTCTTTCAAAGCTTCATTTGTCGAATTCAAGTCCTCGTTGGCGTCTGAAAGTTCTTGACGAAGTCTAGCTATTTTGTCCTTCCTAGCTGTTTCCTCTTGGAGCCACTTTTCTTTTTCCAAAGCAAGTTTTTCTAAAACTAAGTTGTGTCTTTTCATTTCAGCTTGATATCCAGTGTGATTCGGTTTTCTAAATAAAAATCCAGCTCCTGCAAAAGCAAAAGCATTAAATATTCCTCCAGCTACTGTTGCCGCCATTTATTTAGTAGTGTCTTTGTCAATCTTATCAGGAATAATTTTTTTGTCTTCGAGGTACTTCACAAAAACACTTCCAATCATCACAGCTCCAGCAAGTTTAAGCGTTCCATTGACGTTCTGGGGAGTTCCCAAAGGTTCTTTAAAAATCGTCTTACTAACCATAGAAACTCCAACAGTTGCTAGTGTTATTACAGCTGCATTGTAAATTTGATTTACAAGTTTAGTTTCATTTGAACTGCTCATTTATTTAGTAACTTTCTTTTCTGTTAGTCAAAAGTGTCTAAGACCGGTTCTTCAATGATGTCTGAGACAACAGGATGTTCTTCAGTTTTTGTTCTTTTCGACCAATAGAGTATTCCAAGTCCAACTATGCTAATGAGACCAACAACAGGGAAAATCCCATAGGACGTGTCTGAGCTTGGTTGTTCAAGTTTTTCTTGACGCTTCTCTTAGTCTCCTTGGCTTGACGAGAAAGTTCAGCTAAACGTTTTCCAGCTTCTACTTTCTTTGGATCTGTAACTTTGTTTTGTGTAGTTAGTTTAGTTTCTTGCGTAACGACAGGAGTTTCTTCTGTACTCATTTATTTAATGTCTAAACCTAAGTTTCAACTAAGACATTGATTAAAAACTCATTTCCATTCTTTTTGTCGGACATTTTTTCAAATTGAGTATAAAGCATAAGCACATTGCTAGGATCAACACCACAGTCTTTAAGATAAAATTTATAGTTTAGAAAATAGACCTGATTATTCATAAAAAAATTGGACTTTATGTTGTACAAGTTTTGATCCGGTAGATTAAAAAATTAAGTTAAAGCGTTTTTTGTTCTTATACAAATGGAATACCTAACAATAGGAGTAGTAATAAGATCATCCATATCAAAAACGTGATATAATAACATCACACTCGTACTGTCGCTAATGCTTGATAAATGGATCACAAGATCGCTAGGTAAAAATCCACTACCATGAGGTGTTGCTGTTGGAAGAATATTACCTTTTGCTGCTAAGGATGCATATGAAAACTATAGTTTAAAGTTTTCTTGTCTGTATAAGATAGAAAATTAAAGTTTGCTATTTTAATATCGAACTTGTTTGTTTGAATATCAGACTTGACAGTAGCAAGTTCAGACTTGTTTGCGCTTAGTTCAGACTTGACAGTAGCAAGTTCACACTTGACACTCGATTACTCATTATCACAACCATAATTTAATGTCATTTATTTAATAAATTTTGCTAAAAGTAGACCTATGACTAGCATTGTTCCTGCAGTTTCAATCATGTTTGTAGTAGTTTTACTTGAAAGTTGCTTAAAATTCGGCCTAGATGATTTTGAGTAACTTTTAAGTACTTTTGAGTTGTCTATAGTTTTACTGAAAGTTTGTTCAAAATTCGGCCTAGGCGATTTTGAGGAGTTTGTAGAAGATTTTGAGCAACTTTTAAATACTTTTGAGTTGTCTATAGTTTTACTTAAAGTTTGTTTAAAATTCGGCCTAGATGATTTTGAGTAACTTTTAAGTACTTTTCAGTTGTCTATAGTTTTACTTAAAGTTTGCTTAAAATTCGGCCTAGAACTTTTAAGTTGCTCCACAAGGTTGACGTTGCTGTTTTTACCAAATTTCATAGACGTCGTTGCAGTAGTTAGAGTGTTGTTAAATCCTTCTATAGGTTTGTCTAGAATGATCATGTCAGAAGGAATCAATATAATTCCCAGTAGGTAACCCCCCCCATATAGCGTTCAAAGGATGCCGACAACGACGTCACAATAGGAAGCACGTGCAGAGCGTTCGTAACGGACACGCTAATGAGTTTTTTTAGACCGTTCGTAACGGATATTACACAATAGGTTAAGAAGCATGTGCGCAGCGTTCGTAACGGATGTCCTCGAAGGTAAATATTTTTAGAGCGTTTGTAACGGATGCTACTGAGATTTTAGAGCGTTCCTGACGTAAGATAGTGGCATTAGAACGGAATAAAGTTTTACGTAATATGACTGGAGACGGCACCGCTAGGAGAATTATTACAAGAGATTCCTAAAAATATTAGA
>JAODVM010143075.1:0-15085 GCA_025400095.1 Phenganax marumi | reverse complement strand
CATGTCAGTCGACCGAATCGTCTGGCGATTTGTTCGTCCAGACGATTTGTCCGTCTTCTAATGTGAAAACGGCTAATGTAGTCCATTCAATCGATAGGCCGCCACGAATCTATGTCATACCATTATTTAAGGAGTGGTTTTCATGTATGATGATTCATCAGGGTTGTGCCACCGACTTCGCTTTCAAGTAAAACGAACTTGAGTGGCTTTTTACAACGGAAATTGCGTACAACTAGGCATTAATTGGGGTTAGAAAACTGTTTAATAGGGACTTGAAGCACTTGCATTGATTGCTCGTGAAACAGATGGTCTTTTAAATTAAACATATTGAATGATCGAATTAGAGAGTTTGGCAAGTTGCGCTTCCAAACAAATTGTCGGAGATACATCAATCCAGATGTGATTTTCACCGAAATTATAAAATTACCACATCGTGCGCACTTCCTGCGTGTTCTTCATTGGATTTTGGTACTTTTATACAAAATTGTGGTTTGCGTGTATATTTTTTATAGCGAGGACTACCGCATGTAAATAAGATAAAGAGGATAATTAAATAATAATGATAATATCAATACCGTTGATGTAAACTAGTAGTACCACCCAAAAGAAAATAGCTGAAACTAGACAACAATTTTAAATAATGCGATGCAGGATACAACAGAAAAATGAGATCTAGACCTATTCAGGGAACCTCTACCGCCTTAAATCGAGCTAGCTTACTGTGAAAAAATAGTGATATTCAGTATTCACAGGAATGCGATACGTTCTCGCCACTCTGCGTGCTTCGACAAAATAACAGAATTGAGCAATAAGTTGTAGTTTAAAACCAAATGTTTCGAAACTCCAGTTCACAGCGTCTTCATCAGGGCTTATGGCAGTAAAGTGCACTCCACAATAGTGTGAAATCACCCAGCCACAGTTAAACTGTATGGAGTCACGATCGAGGCAAACGCTACCATCAACTTTGGTCATATACTAAGGTATATTATATGACCAAAGTTGATGGTAGCGATTGGTAGCGATGGTAGCAATGGTGGTAGCGGTAGATGGCGGCGATGGTAGCAAAGTTGATTGTTCTTTTCCCATGTCAAACGGCGTCTCCTTCGATGTTCCAAAAGAGCTATAGTTTATCCAGATGCCATGAAACAGCAATGTAATAGAAATCCTTAAGGCCGGTTTACACTGTCAAAGTTTCTGTGATCAATGTAGGAGTTTTTCTCCGGGAAATACTATGTTCTGAAGAATTTGTAAGAAATGTCAAAGTGAAGTAGCTCCTTGGTGAGCACTGTATTAGTTACCTTAAATATTTTTAGCAAATCCTTCAAAACTTAGGAGTTACCTGTCCGAAATTCCCACTTTGATCACAGAAACTTTGGCAGTGTAAACCGGGCCTTAGTGTCACTCTCTTGCATCTAACATGTTTTTTCATTATTTCCACAGCTACATAGCGATCGTCTATCCCTTTCATCCCCAATTACAAACAAAGCATGCAAAATGGATAATCGCCATCGTATGGGCTATAGGTTTGGTGGTCGTCATCCCGTACATGTGTGCTCTGGAATTAGAAGGTGATCATTGCTTGGAAAACTTTCCGGCAGTTGGAATGGTAACATGGGCGTATACTGTGGGTGTGTTTGTGGCACAATATGTCGTACCTCTGGCCATCATTATTTTCTGTTATATAAGGTGAGCAGCAAAAAGGGAGATGTATCGCCAAAGTAAAACAAAAGGTTGGAGCTTGCCAAAACTGATCGTAATGGTACAGATTAGATTAGATATAGACACCAATATTATTGCAACCAGAAAGACGATATGCTAGAAAACAGTGCATCATTATATATAGCTCAGTGTCAGGTTGATATGAACTTTTGTGTAAATAGAAGTACGATGTTGTTGTGGCTATTCAAGGAAGTCAGATTAGCTGTCAGTTGGACAGTATTGCGTCACAGTACTGTTCACAGCTCATTGTCTCCGAAGAGTTCCCGTGTTAACAACGATTAATGCTTATTTGACTTGTTGTTCCCTCCTTTAGAGTTGGAAGAGAGCTATCCGGAAAGAACATAGGCCATGAGAACAGCGATCTTATAAAAGAACAACGCAAGGAGACACGCAAAGTAATCAAAATACTACGGCTTGTCGTCACCGCTTTTGCAGTTCTTGTCCTGCCTATACATTTGTTATACATTTGGATCGATTTCTTCGACGGAGGTGGGTAGAAAGGCAAAGGATATCTTCTTCAATACTCCCTCATTGACATTCAAATTACATAACATGTCAAAATACCATGGTCAGGGGTTGTACATATTTCTTCTTGAATCAATGAAAGAATCGAAAAATATCTTCCTATAATGCAACCATCTTCATTGACTTGGAGCATCAGTGTATAGATGGTAAGGTTTTGGGAACTGATATAAAAAGAGAGAATTGCAAAGCAATGTCCTTTTACTGAATAAAAATGACTATCAGGCACTTTTGACCTGATATAAAACGGTTTTCTTTTATTTTTAGCGCGGTCATCCAAGTTCGATATCCTTCGGGTCTTATCAGTGGTGATGCTCTACAGCAACAGCGCTAGTAATCCAATCTTGTACAACATCTGTAATGAACAATTTCGTGAAGGATTCAAACAGTACTTCAAACCTTGTTCAAGAACATTATGTCCTGGCGTTCATTGCAAGGAAGATGAGTATTCAAACGAGACCAGAGAATCAGACTATGTATCGCTTGTGTACAATCCAAAGACAAGATTGTCAGAGATTAGTTGTCAAAACAGCAGTGCGAGGAATTCATACATTGCCAATGGCAAATGTACGACGGTGTCGTTTGAGAATGGGGAAAGTAAAGAGCAAAAAAAAGACTCAAGTAGTTCTTTTGTATGACGCCAAGTTCACGTTATGGAGTAAGAAATATCAAACAAAACAGCAGTCAGAATAGCTGCGTGTATGCACCAGGAATTCGTATACTGCGAATGGAAAATGTATTCCAGTTTTTAACGGCTCTTGCAGCAGCCTATGAATGTGACGTCACGTTGGAAATCAGGAATTAGTTAATCATCATTGATTGGAGCAACAACATGTCAACAGAGTTGTTTTCCTTGAAGCTCAAAATGAGGTACAATGGAAAAAATAATCGACGCGAAACAAAGGAGGGACAGAACGCCCCCTAGATCTAGAATGCCAGGCAACGTAACACCTTATATAGAAGCGTACAGAAACAAATATATACTTAGATAAAGTATAGCGTCTTGGCAAAGATAAAAATATAACTAATATCAGATCGAAAAACCGAGCAAAACTTTCTGCTTTATCTTTTTGTTTATGAGGAGTGAAAAGTTTCAACACATTTTGAATGATGAAAAGATGCCATGGCAAAGGCGACTAGGGATTTATGGCCAGTCGTGCTGTTCTGCGATCATGCATCAATCTATTTTGAATCACTCTACTTCATAACTGCTCAAAAAAACGCTAGAGTCACGCTTGTAAATATTTTCACCGCCTATAGCATCCATAACTTCGCGAATTCTATACCCACGCAAGTTTTATCATGAAATAGAATTACAAAGCACTGATATTCTGTTCGTAGGCGAGTTGGCAAACGTCAAGCTCGTTAGCAGGGACGCGTTATAGAAACATCACACTACACCATCGCTACATTTGTCCAATAAAATCAACAGCTGTATTCAACTAAGATTGGGGCTGATGAATTCGGCAACACGTTGTAAAGTTCTAAAATATTGAGTAGAACATCCCACACAACTGGCAGTCTGGCACTTAAGCTGCATAAAACAACTTGATTTGAAATGCAGACATGCATATACTTTCTCTTGCGAAGACAGTTGTACATAAACTATAAGGTAACTAGAATAGGAAAGAAGAGACGAGTATTTTCTAGGATTTTTTAATATGGAAAATGACGCTCATTTATAAAGCTAACGGTACACCACAGACCAGATAATGTGTAATATACCCTCATGTCAAAACACGACTTGACGTAAATTTGTAATTTTTGAAAAATCCTTTATGAATGTCGCGTTCACTTCCCTTGAGGCAAAGAGATACCGGCCCAAAAACAAGATAGGAAAAAACAACAAAAGAGATAACATGGCATACTTATCCAATGAAAACATTGCTTAACACTATGCATGTAATTATAATCAAAACAAACCGGCATAATCGTATATACGACTTTAATTTACAAAAACACATGCATCAAAAGGAATTCAGTCTTTATGGTTGGTATTTCAGAGTATTGAAGAGAGATGAGTTCGCGCCAATGTGTTTACAAATACACTTCATCTGTGTCAGTTTTCTAGTACATTCATAATAATAGTGTACCGCTTCAAGTAGTCTCGAGGGCCACTTTGTTGCTGACATGCGATCAATATAGCAGAACGTGGGAGGTTGATGCCTAGCTCGGATGCGGAGGCCGCTGATTTACATAAGTAAACTAAAGCTTACTGATTACTACTACTATAAAATAAAGCAAAGAAACGGAAACTCCATTGCTGGCATAACCTGTGTACTACATATCCTCTCATTCAACCCACTCGGGTTCCTATTGTATGCAAAATATAAGAAACAGACATAGCGGATAAAGCAGGAAATTTGAAGCAAAGTTGAAAGTAAGTCAATGATCATCGCGAGTTTTATGTTTTTTAATATTTTGTATAGCAGTCAACTATGTTTGCTTTACAAGTAGCCAGAAAAGCTCAAATAAGACGTACATGCCTAAAAATTTCGCGAAGCTGTTCATTATACGTCATTTGCCTAATGTAATGTCTGAAGCGAAATTTAGTTCAACAATAAAACAAACATGCTTTTGGATGCCTTTAGTCCTTGCCGAAGCAAATCAAAATACTCTGAACTACAACCCCCACTTAGAGATCCCGACTGTGTATGGATCTGACTATACAACTGATATTTGTGGCAACAAACAAGGAAGTGGCAAAAGCGTTGAAATGTCTTATCTCAAACTGCGGTGGCATGTTTTTGTATTTTTTGTGTTGTTTAAGTGGGCGCGCACTGGTGAGCGACCGCAATTTATCGATATCATAACGATGCAACATGCGGTATAGTAGTTTGTGTGTCTTCATCATCGGATGTTTTCTAATAAAGTTTCGGTTGATAACACAACAACAGCTTCGGTTACTGTAGGGCATTGACATCTGCAACACTTTTCGTTCAATTTTGTACATATAAAGGTTGTTCCATATAGTAAAACATTTTTTTCAACAATTTTGCATCTTCGTTGACCAAAAGCGGTGGACAATACAGCTTTCGATTGGCGAAAACTATTTTTGAAAATTTGAAAGCTGGAAATGTAATTGCACAGATGTGGGACTCGATACTAGATAAATGCGCGCACATCTTTCTCTTTTTTCCATTATGTTTCGCTTGTTTACGTGATTATTTCGCTATAATATCCATTGAATTCGAGTCGCGCAAACATACTCGTAGCGTTTGTATGGACACTCGATATTTTTGTGATACACTGATAGCAAAACGTACTTACGTACTGTTAAAAGTAACCGCGCAAGCCAGGAGGTGCAAAAAGATAACAAACAACGGAGCAAGCCCGCCAAAACTCGTTTCGCCTTTTCCCAAAAAGGAAATGGCACCGGGCACGTTTTTCCTGATTTCTTCCAACTTCGCTACAATGCAGGGGTCGGTTGTTCGAAAGGTGGATAACGCTATCCACTGGATAGTGATTTTTTGCAGCCTTCGTAAAATTTTTTTCAGTGATCGTTATAACATAATATGCCGATTTTTAACGATAGATTAAAAGTCTCTAGTGTTCACATTGTTGACCAAAATGGCAGTTTCGACATGTTTTGTCCAATTTTATGAATGTTGAAAAATTCACTATCCAATGGATAGCGCTATCCACCTTTCGAACAACCGGGCCCAGGACAATAGTCACGGACGAAAAAAGTGCCCGCGTTTTTCATTTAGTGCGATACTTTATTAACTAAGGGCATCTATCTTACCACGATCCCGAATTTTGATGTTGTCAAATTGTTCGCCTTACAGCTAAACAACTAAAATATCCGTCAAAATGCGACCACAGTCTTGTTCTTAAATCATTTGAGATAAGAAATATGATGTTTCGGAACCTCTCGAGTCGAATCGGAGGTGTTTCATTTTCGTAGGGCAACGGACGTCGCAGTTTAAAAAAAAAATAACATGTAGCCGCAAGAACTCCAATGTACAACGGATTTTTTCTTGAACTGATAGTATAATTAAACATACATGTGGATGAGATATCTAAAATATTGTGCGAGCAAAAAGAATCCTGTGAAACGCGCTTTGCATCATGTGAGGTAACCTTAAAGTATTTTAGAAGCCATGTTTCGTGGTGTATCTGAGTATACAAAAGCAGTATATAAACTAGTTTATGGAAGTCTCCAATATGTCAAGTGCAGGTGGTAATTTAGCACTAAGCTGAGTATAAAAGGCGTTAATTTAACATCAAGAAATATATATATAAAGCACCACTTCCAACCTTTTCGTTCATTATCCCATACAATTTTTAGTGTGTGTTTTAATGAAATTAAAACTAGACTGTACTTGTCGAGTTTTTTGAGACAAATCCGATCTTTATAAGTTAAAAGATCTAAAACGATCTACAATTCGGGGTCTGAAACATAATTAAAACACCGTACCTCACGGTTTTTCCATTTTTGATCCACTGATATACAGCAATATCCGTTTTTGTACAGTAATACCCGTGAATGTAAAGTTTTATCCATTTTGCTTCCTCAGGCAGTGTTACGAACATCTAAGATATAGAGAGAAAACATACGCGTTAAGAAATTCCATTATAAGAAAACGGATGCAAAGAGATGTGTATGCAAGGTCCAAATGTCGCGTGCATACACCTATTTTTACATAACACACGCAGCGATATTGAAACAAGAGGTTCGCCTCTTCTATATTTAATCAACAAAGTTAATGAACATTGACCTCACAAACAAAATAAATTATCGTGTTTACATATGAATGCTGTAAGGAAAAACTTATCAGTTGAATCAAGCAATACATTGTGGGCCCGCATGTGGCATATAACAATACACAGCGCTATTAGAAAGAAGTATAAAATGAACATGCAGTAGTTTTTAAACCTATTCGAATGCATAGGCAGTATACCGATTCTAAGGTCAAGGCAACTGCAGAGATAGCGCAATAGGGGTGAAGAGGCATGTTGTGCTTACATTAACGAAAGTGTTGAGTTTTTTTTTTAATATCATCTCGATGTAGACTTGTGAGAATGCCCAGTGGCGCTCTGCTTCTTATCTGTAACATCAAGAACTCTCAATTCTTGAATAGTGCGTTAAAGCTCGCTCCACGATTTCGTATCAAAAAAGAACGGAAATGATAAATTTTACATTTTACATTGCAAATCCACGACGCGCGGCAGTCATGCCAGCAAACGCTGTACTAATTAAACGAATATCCACATATGGCGTCACTGCTGTTTCAAAAATTACGCTAGGAAAATTAGGCTTCATTATAGCGATTACGGCGAATAACATGCTCTGCATTTTGAGTTTAGGGTTACGAGAAAGCGTGGAACGAACCGTGGAAAGACAGTGTGGACAGGGATGATTGCCGAAGTGGTATGTAAAAGCACCGTTATTAAAGATCACTTATCACTTTCGTCATCACTGATGCTGTCTGTAAAATAATTGAATGCCATTGCAAGAGCTCACGTCAACGGTTCCAAATAAAGAGTACACATTACTTCGCTTCATTGGCAAATACATCATCTTCACAATAGCAAAAGGTTGGTGAGAAAGCTTTGCAAACGCGAACAGGACGTAAATATATTACATCTGCAATAGCAAAAACGATTTTGGACCCAGGATAAATCGATTTGTAGCATTTTCTACAGAACAATTTACCTCCAAAAGTCTGTCTGGAAATCCAAAGAAAAGTTGCATTAGCATTGAAAACACAAACAATATCCATACAATAAAAGTTATTGAAGACAACGAAGCCCAAGATTGCACAGGACAAAGTGATTTTTTGTTGCTGCGTATTGTGAAAGGAAGAGCAAGATTTCAAATCTGCATCTGGAATGAACCAGACCTGGTGTACGGATTATTGAAATATAAAGGTCAAAAACGTGGATGAAAGATATAAATTCAGAAAAAACGTTTGATTGAAAGACGGGCAAGAAGAAAAAGCGAAATAGAGATATCCTTACGGTGAAATTATACAAAAAACAGTTTTGCATCACATGCACTTAAGCTTTAACCGAAGAAGGGTCACGACAGAGGAATTTTAAACACATATAGAAAAAGAAGAACAACATTGGCTAAACATATCGTGCTATCATAAACACCGAAAGAACAAGCTTTTCTACATTATTCAACAGTCAACTTAACAAGTAAATGCTCCATGCACATCTGTTTATATAACATGAAAATATAATGAATCTTAAAACGAGCACTTCAATGGTCTCTTCGGCATCCACAACAATAGCTTTAACGAAGGACGAAAATATAGTGAAATTAATCAGCCGGATTGCTTGATAAATAAACCGCACCCTGAACAAGCAAATTGGAAAATACGTTAATATTATAAACCAACATCTTGTCAAGTCACATACAGAAGGAAAGTGCACGTTATTGACAGGAAAACTTAGGACCGTTATACCAGATTAACGGTTTTGAAACGTTATCACTGGAGAGATTCAAGATCCACTTGAAACATTAAACTTCGTGAACGTTTATCTCTTCTTTTGATGTAAACTCACGAGGAAAATACTGAATATCATCAATATATAATTCGGGGGAGTTTACAGATTCTGTTTATTGGAACGAATCGATAAAGAGACAAGTTGAAAACCTTAATGATTTTAGGCACGTTTACGACCACCCGTTTATTGGAAACAAACGAGAAACAAAGCAACATTGAAGTTTTAATGATTGTAGCGACGACGTTTCAAACAACATTAAGCCATGCTTAGTGCGGGATTTCGTAAATTTCAGATCGCATCTTGGATAATAGTTTGCGTGCTGGGCACGATCGGCAACGTGCTCGTTGTCCTAGTCGTTTACCGTAAACGTAAAATGAAAACAGTGACAAATCATTTGATTGTAAATTTGGCGTTCGCAGATTTGGCTGTATTGCTTATAAATGTTCCATTGGATGTGGCTGACTACTTTGCTGGCAGTAGTTGGCTTTATGGGGGTTTCATGTGCCATATTCTTAAGCCTCTGCAAACTATGGCTACAACAGCATCCGTTTGGTCTCTGGTAGCTATTAGCATTAGTAGGTAAGTAGATTTATTGTACTTCCACCAAGGAAATTCTTCCGAAATTGAAGAAACAGGAGTGTCTTTTCCGACTTACATTTATACGTTTCGATCGGAGAATCGGAGATAAAGGCCCATTTCTACGCAGGCGATTTTCGATGCGGTTTTTCTCGTGTTGAACGATGTGATAGAGTGGATATCTGGCGAATATACTTCGTCCAAACAATTTTGCTAATGCACTCGCAAGTCAAGCTACTCGATCACATACGCCAAGAGTAAAATCGCAGCAAAACTCGCCCGTGTAATCAAGCCTTAACAGAGGAGAGTGAAATTGTATTGTCGGTAATTATTTTTTACGTTATACTTTATTAAGTTGTGAACTGGTAATGGTTTTTGGACTTTTTCGTTCGTTCTTCACAGTATTCTTACAGTATACCTTATTAAACATTGACCTGATCTCTTGAATACGTACATGTAGCATACAGGTCAGTCCACGTGCACTTTTACGAGACCGAAACCAAGCCACGAACTGCTCAGTGATTGATTATAATCTAATTAAGCCATGAAACGCAAAACGTTCAATATTATGTAATTCAATTTGCAATAGGCCTTCTACACACAGCATGGTGCCCCACACAGTTGTGAAAAGCGTATTAGCGCAACTTTGCGTAATCAAACGAGCATGCACCCTTCAGTAGAACAACATATTGAACACGTCAAGCCACTTGTGCCTCTATTAATAGGGAGGAAGAGGTTAGTGTAGGAATCAAGTGATAATGATACAATCAAAATGTCAAAAGTCGACACGACGGGATTCGATCATTTGAAGCTGCAGGTAGTCTAGACTCTGGCACACTTTGGTCTATGCTCTCTGCGCCGAGCTATAAACAAAGCTGAAACCGAATCAAATAATAAAATATGGAAACCCACTTTGAAGTTAAAAAAGGCCAAATGTGTTTTTGTGAAGTTAAAAAAGGCCAAATGTACCATAAGGTACATGACTATCGCACGAAGAGCTTACTTACAATAATAATTTTCACGAACTTGCTGCCAACAATCAGACAGCTTTATAGCTAAAAAACTGCAAATCATGTATCCACACAGCTGCACAATTCAGTCGCGCACATCAGAGGAAACAGTGAACTTTTAGCGTGTTGATATTAGTTCAAAGCCTCCGCCAAACGAGGATGAGAGTTCACTGAGCGATTTAAGGATATGTCAAGCTTTGAATGAACAAATTGGTGGGTTTTGTGAGTGTTTGACTTCGTTTTAACTTTACTAAAATTCTTGATAAAATTGGAAAAGCATTGAAAATAAAGACCCAAAGTCATGCGACACTAAACTCCCACCAACTATCATTAATTCTTCAACTCAGGATTAAGATTCATGACGACAAGCACGTAAGTACGTCCTAATAGAACTAAAATGCGGTCTCAATATCGCCGGTTTTTACATATAATCAATACACTGTCAAAATTAACCACGTATCAAACGTACCTACGTAAAGTGACTGAAAACGCGCCAAAGGAATAATAAAAGGCCATCTTAATGAAAAATAGCCATTATTAAAAAACTTGGAATTAATTTTTCCGACAAGCCGAAGGGAAAATGTTTTTTTAATATCTTGTGTTGACGCACTGTATTCGAGCTCAAATCGGTTGCATGAGAAAAACAATTAAATTCATGATTGATAAAACATGGCGCCATTAACGTCACTGAAGATGTATAGATACACAAAGGTCATAAAATGATGCCAGCGACCCCGAGGGTAGAATGCCACCTCTACACAATCCAAGTATCGCTAAAATTATTATGACTAATACTTTACTCTAATGTTTATCGCTAGATACGTGGCTATAGTGCACCCGCTGAAACCGCAACTACGTCGAACACACGCAAGATGGATGATCCTACCAGTCTGGGCTATCAGCCTCATTCTCGTGTCGCCGTATATGGCATCTCTAGACATGAAAGACGGAGCGTGCGTAGAGGACTTCGCCGCCGCAGGAATGGACCCGAAGTACTACACAATTGGGATATTTATCACGCAATACGTTGTACCGCTGTCCATTATTGCTTTTGCATACATAAGGTGAACAGCTAATAGTCAACAAATAACTCTGGACAACGTCGTTGTCAAGTCTCTACATTACCTCTTGAACGAGTAAACCTCCCCGTACACAAATTTGCACAAACATGAAAAATAAGCTACATAAAAACTTTGATTAAGTGGCAAATCTTTTCGAGGGGTAATTACTCTGAAAATCTTCGTACACTTCGCTGAAAATCCAAAAAAATCTTTCAAGATTAAAGTCCCCCAAAAGTCCTAAAAATCTTAAAGAATTTCAAAAACCCTGTAAAAATCCCAAAAGATCTCTAAAAATTCCAAAAAATCTCTAAAAATCCCAAAAATCACATAGATTTCATATAAAACTACTTGATTTTTAAAAATTTGACGCCCACATATCGCAAAATATGCGAAAAAATTCGCCGGAAAAATACTTCAAAGAAAATCTCTAAAAAAATCCCAAAATCCCTGAAAATTTGTCCAAAAATCCTAAAATCCCAACAAAAATTACAGTGATTTTTTAATCCAAAAAATCTTCGTACACTTTTTTCACAGTAATTTACCCCTCGTGGCCAAGTATAAGTGATGTAATATATGCTGATTTCAAATTAATCTAAAATTGTAACTATCGTGGTTTAACAGGTTGTTTGCCATTACAAGAAATGATCTTTTTTGAATAAAATTTATAGCTAGCTGGAGCGAAAAAGGTTTCCGTTCGATTCACTGTTATGCAACCTGTTCGAATGGGAAAATATTTTCCACGGAGCTGTTTCTCAGCCTCTGTCATTTGGCTGGAGAATCGCGTGGTTGAAAACAACCGATGTATGGTCAATACAGAAATGGCTTTGAAATTTGGCAAACTTGAAATTTTCTAACAACTGTAATGCCAAGGTATGCCTGGGTATACACTGGAGAAACCGGCCCGCCTGTAGGGCGGCGGGCTTGTCTTCCCCAATCGGCGTGGAACCAGGGTTTCCACTTTGAAGGATTTTTTCCTTTTTAAGGAAATTTTGGCTGTTGGGAGGAAAAAAAAGGAAATCCAAAGTTGAAGGAAATATGAAGGATTTTTTGAATTTTGATTTGTGAAGGAAAATAGAAGGATATTTAATGTTTACTGATCATTGTGTGACCTTTGAGTATGTAGTCTATATACAGTTCCACTAGTTCCGTAATCCATTTGTACGGTATATCATAAAGCGCACTTGTGGTGTGTGTAAAGTTTCTGAACATTTGAATTTGAATTGAAAGTGGAAAACAATTCCAACATTGTATCTTTGATGAATCTTTCCGATTCGGAGTCAGTAACATTGCAATATTTTCTATGATTGGCCACTGGCCAGGTAAGCATATGCTGTTTATAACTGTGCTTCAGCATGGCAATAACACTTAAATAAATGTGTTAACACTTTATTGCAGAGAAAAATTTTAAGGAAATGTTTAAGACAGGTGAAGAAAATTTTGCTGGAAAATAGGAAAAAATATGAGTTAAACAGGAAATCGGGTGTTGTAGAAGTGGAAACCCTGGATAGCACCTTTGCTTTGCTTTATGATCGCCTGAAGCCAGATTGAACGTCTGAGGTTATAGCCTCGCAATTAATGGTCAGTTTAAAAAAAATAGGGCGAGTCTTGAGAAGTGAGAGTTTTATTGAAATGCTCTTTTTTGAGCAAAAAAGGACAAATAATAGCATTTATTTAAAAATAAGTTAATTTGTGAAAAGTAAAACTTGGCTATTAGATAATTCTAAGTGTTCAACTTTATTTACGAACAAAACTAGAAGAATTCAGCTGCATTTTGAGATGTCACATATATTTGAAAAAATCAAAGGAAACTTCATTATTCTACTCAAAAAATGTCCATAAACGTCACTTTCATGCTTTTCTACAAAGCATCAATTAAGGATAAAGCACCTTCAATTTCTTTTTATTCACATGGAACAATGAAGAAAAAAAAAACCAACAAAAAAGTGTTTTTTTTACATCTGACGGGAAACGGCAGCCTTAAATTTCGCTTCAAATATGGCAGCAAAGTTATCGTTCCAGGTCTCTTAGAGTTCACTGCAAATGCAATGGGCAACTTCCATACATCCATAATAAACAAATACTCTCGAAACATGACTGTAAGAGGCAGCCAATTGCCTTGAAATATAATGGACGACGCAGGAGTGAACGATCAAGTATTCTCGATGAAACAGCGAAGCTTCTTATCTTACTGCAATAGACAGGTTTTTCTCGTAGAGAATAAAACAGAAGCTTTTGCTTGTTGTAGACGAATTTTCGAAAATGTCTAAGCTTCAGCGGCTGAGGCTTTATGCTGACAAATGCTACCAGCAAAAAACTTTCTCAGCCTTTTCCACGTAGATACTTAAAAGCATGTACGAATATACAATTGTCAAACAATTCAATCTGTAATTTAAGATTTTTTAGAAAATAATTAAACACTTGTAATGGTGGTCCGTTATAGCTTTAAATGAAACATTTTTATCTAGCTTAAAGCCATTCTTATGCTTTGTAAATCCTACATATTTGTTGTGGCTTTATCATAATTGTTTGATATAGTATCATTTAGTGTATTGACCATTGACCCACTGCAAATTGATTGAACTTTAACATCAACTTTTGACTGCAGCCAGAAAATCTGAAGTGAAAAGAGTTTCTTACTTGGAGGAAAAACAACTAAAAATATGCCTGAAAAGCAGTATGTTCCCACCCCTGTCTAATGGCAAATGTCAGGTTGTAAAGATTAAACCGGAAGTAGTGCAGTGACCTGACACTGTGTAACATTAACGGACAAAACTACATTACCCTAGGGGCAATGGTTGGGAGGACTAGTTGCGGTAGGTTAAACATCCAGTATTTTTGTACAGTATTCATAGCAACACAAACTTTTAGAACGATGAATGATTAATACGACCTCATTGCTGTCATCTTTTCTCGTTACTATCCTCAGTACTTTCCAATCCTTTTTGCTAAACTGACAAAAAGATTGGAAATGCTTATCTGGAACGTTTCAAATGGATCTCCAAAATGAAAATGTTCCTGTGCATAAAAATATTATGGAAACTAGAGAAAAAATCGTTGAAGACCATTCGTTCAAGTCGTATGAAGCTTGACAGCTGCTTTGGAAAAAAAGGAATTTCTTGTCTACCGTTTGTTCGAACACAGACAGCATTCAGGTGACACTGACGATGATGATGATGCTAATGGGCTACACCGACAATTAAAAAGTGAATTACACTATCATTAATGTATTAAAACTAGGGATCCAAGGATAGTGCAGTTTCAAAATGACACGCTGATAAACATGCATAAAGAAAAGCTTTGCAAGATTGGTTCATAGCTGGCCAGTGCCAGTGGCTTTAATGTTGAAGTACTTAATTTTAGAAAGTAACGTACATGTTCACTTCCGCAACGCAAATGAATGGAGTTTATCATTTGCGACGCGCGACGACACGTTCGATAAACAAGGAAAGTTTCCATCCTGAGCAAAACGCCAGGGTTATATTAAAGCAAACTATATTTCTTCTTCACATTTCACACGCTCTACTACACTATGCGCACTATACCTCACTCTATGTTTACATTGCGATCGAGTCACCGCGATTTATATTGTATGTTCTATTCTTCCAGTTGATGTTCGAATGTATACACTTGCAGTTGTGGCTGATGACTGTTGCGCAGTATGAAAATACATAGCGCGGTATAAAGGCTACATTAAAGTTTCCGCCGTTGTTTACAGCTGCTAAGCCAAGAAGTAATGAT
>JAODVM010142964.1:0-15086 GCA_025400095.1 Phenganax marumi | reverse complement strand
AGTTTGGTGAAAATGACATGCAACTTCGTCAAGAGCTGAAAATGAGAGAGGTAGATTTGTTTTTAATTTTTATAATTATATAATAATATGATAATGCTTGTTGTTCATAGTGCTATATTTTATATTGTTATAGTCTAAAGAACTTTTCTAAAGAATTTTTCATGATTATACATCTTGCACAATTTAGGCTAAGTTATTTCATCGTTACAGCAATTCAGTTGCCACTTTCCTAGAAATTCTAGTCCGCCCTGTCAACTTTCCCTGTGCAGGAAAGTCAGAGTTACCCGAGAGAACTTGCGACTTTCGGCAGAGTAGTTAACACACTCTTCATAATTATGAGAAAGTCAAGTTCACTCTGACGATGAAACTCATATAACCTCATTGGTGAAAGACGCTTCTCTTAGCGACTGCGCCACCGATTTGTAGCAATCTGAGCTGCTCTTCTTACCGTATCAGTTAATCTACAGACTAATGGTCTTGTGCTGGGCTACCCTATAGACCATTGTAATTCAGAAAACTACATTTAAGCTAGCTGTAACAATTGGTCCTGCAGTATTGGTCAAATGAATATATGTTTTTTATTTACCCAAAGATTAAAGCAGAAGCAGTTACTGTATATAGTGCAAAAAAGCGGAATACAGTACGACAGCGCCTCTATGAATGCACTATTTAGTATTTACGGCTATTTCAACCTTCTGAAAATTGACCTAATTATAGTCACCAAACTATTTTTTGTATGTGTACGTTGATATAGCCGGAATTCATTTTACATGCAGGTTTTTGCGTTTTGTAGAATGTGGAAGGTGAATTAAAAGCGCAAGTTTACTCTTTTTACAAAGATCTGCAGGCGAAAGAGTTTGAATGTGAGAACTGGAAAGCAAGGTAAGCTGATGATGATTTTCATTTAATAAATAGACAATATTGCATGTTTGCTTGGAAATGTTGAATTTAGTTCGAGTGTTGAAGAGAACATTGCTCACGAGTGAGCCATATTCTCTTCAAAACCAGCAATAAATTCCATATTTCCACGCAAACATGTAGTATTCTGTTTTTTCTATGAACAAATTATAAACCCATTCGCCGAAAAAGCAAGAACGCAAAAAGCAATGAACCGGCCGGAAAAAAAAACAGGCTTACCAGGTTTCTGCGCGTGCATGCTCAGAGCCAAATATGTGTTGAAAAGTAGCCAACTTCCGAATAAGGAGGCCAAACCAAGCCAAACTATTACTCTTTCAAAAGAAGCCAAAAAGAAGCCAAAAAGAAGCCAAAAAGAAGCCTAATGGAAAGCTCATATCCATCCAGGGCTATTTGATTCCTTGACTGAGTCGATCGAGTAGTCAGGAACAGGAGCACTGGAAATTACATTACAAAACAACCTTCTACACCATAAACCATGGAACTAACCTGGTTTTACAATAAAAAATCAGTAAAATTTTACACAGTTGCATTGAAATTAAATGAAGGCAAAAAAAAGTCAAATAGCCAAACTTTTTTTTTCGAGGCCAAGAAAAAAAAGCCAAAATCGAGTTATTTGGCCTCCAGGAGGTCAGTCTGGCAACCCTGAAAAAAAGTATCCGTGGCAATGCGCAGTACGTTTTACAACATGTTCTCTGATTGCTCACACATATTTCCTACGCGGTTTTTGACTGGCTAGCGAAAATTACATTTTCACACTTAAAAATAATATCGTATTTTTACTTGTGTTTACGTAAATACGATTTGTCTCAGTGGCCAAACACTCGACATACCACTTATGTTTTTATAATAAATAAATTATTCTAATATGTACCGGTTGTAGTGTGGTTATGATTTATGAAAAGCGTTATATTCGTTACTGTAGCACTACTATGCAGTGTACATCGAAACGGATAACGCTATCCACGCTCTGCCTATAGGAGGGAAATTTACTGCAGATTACTGTACAAGCTTGTGTACTTTGTAAGCTCGTCGCTTCTCAAATAACCATATTCAAACAGTTTTTTATTTGTTGATTTTCCCTATTTGTTTTTTTATTTCAGAATGGAACAATCTGAGTCGGAATGTAAGAAAATGGGGTCAGCTCTGGAAGAAATTAGGTAAATTACGATTTGGTATTGGATGATCCAATATCCCTGCACTGACGTGAATCGACTTCAAGAGGGTGGCTGCGTTTAACCTCCGTTTACACGGGCGGCTTTTTTCGACGACTTTTTCATTTCTAAAAATGCTATGAAGTGAAAAACGGGAAAACGTGCATAAAACTACACCGTTGCTTCAGGTGTCGAAATTCGTCGGCGATAGAAAAAAATTGTAGATGTGTAGCCAGGACTAGACATAGACGAGGCGATAGAAAAAAATTGTAGATGTGTAGCCAGGACTAGACATAGACGAGACGTCCTCTGACAAAAACTTTTACTGGTTATTTTATTTTATCGGTTTGTCTTGTTCGCCTTAGCTTCGCTTAGGCAGATAACACAAACCTTGGCCTTGACACAATTCTTCATATTACGTTCAACCTCATTCAAGAACTGTTTTTTTATTTACTCAAGAACGTCATATAAGAAACAGACGTTAGAATTCAATTTTCTGATAAAACATTTTCCATCTTTACTCTTGTTTATTCAAGATGAACTCTTTACTGTACAGTTGACGGTAAAATATAACAGAAAATATCGTAGATGTGTTTATTTTCAAGCTTTCGGCTACCAAACTGTAGCCTTCAACGCGGTTATGTGTTTCAAGAAAACGGAACGTAGATTTATGCATCCATTTCGCAATAGTTTAATGCATTTCAAATTCAGGTAAATTGCATCGCCCATGAGTAGAAAGTTAAGCAATGAAATTTAAGTAATTATAAAACGCAGTATTAAAATTTTCTAGCGTAGAAATTTCGATATTTTTTACGTTCTATAATTTCTAGCTGTTTGAAATGCATCAAACTAATATGAATTGGGTTTTTTTGAGACACTCTATATATACCCTTTGTAAGCTCCATATACCCTGCAGAGTGATACCCAAAAGCTCGTGAATGAACAAAATGAAATGTTTTAAGGCGGTTTTCCACTACGCGGATTTATTCGAGCGAAAAATAAGCCTAGCGACATGATTGGCTTGCTTTCGACTTTTTCGCGGGGAATTATTTTGCTAGCCAATCACGTCGCTAGATTTATTTTTCGCTCGATACGTACGCGTTTGCAATCACGTGATTTTTTGACCACACGACGGGCCAGCCAACACTTTTTGTTGACCATTTTTTCCTTTTCGAGTGAACTGTACAACAGTGAATTAAAAAGAGATGGAACCTTCGCCTTAAACTATCGTTGTAGTCAACTGAAAAGCTTTCAACGGCCTTTTTCGACACACTTGCCCGTCATCTAAAATCTTAAAACCACATGATTGAAAATAATCTATCACATCTTTCATTGTAAGAAAATCGCAAACGAAATCGTCAGCGCAACGGGGCTTAAAGTTCTTGCAAATTGTTGCACGTTTTATGAGTGCGTGTTTTACTTGCTTTACCCTCGTTTCATCCCAGCTTTTATTCGCTCATTCTAATAACTTGTTGTTTGACTGTATTTTACGTTATTTGCCAGGACGGAATTGGCTGCAGTTTATTCAGAAAATGAAAAGCTGTTGACTGATCGCAAGGTTTGTTTTTGTGTTCAATTGTTCTTAGTTGTTGCTTCTTTATGTTGATTTCCACAGCAGTGAAAACCAATTTGCTGAGGATCGAATGCATGCAAAAGACTTACTCTACCGTCATTATTTTAAATATTTCTATTCGCAGGCTGTTGGTGGAGCTGAACTTGGCGAATATCAATCAAAAATTGACAATCTGACTGCGCAGTTGTTAAGTGCTGAGGAAATGTTGGAACATAAGGAACAAGACTTACGTAAATTACACGAGAAATTCACTGGGGATTTAGAAACGCTTCCCTTGTTGAAGCAACAAGTTAGTAAATCATGTGGAGGATACTCGTGACTATTCTCGGATTTGCTTTATCATTAGTTAATAATTCCCTTAAGAAGCCTGAATTAGCGACCGGCGATCGGCGGTTTTCTGACTAAATACAAGTTTTTCCGATCAGATGTTGAAATGATCGGACATTCTATCCGGACAAAGTTTGAGAAAAAGAAATCTGTTTTTTCTGAAATGATCAGGTCGACACCAAGCATAGTGTTATCTACTTTAGGCTTATAGAAATTAATGTGATGACAAGAAACGAAACAAAAAAATTTCGGACCAAATTTGAAGTGCTGGTCAAATGTCACTTTGCTCAGAAGGTTTGCTGGACAAGTTTCAAAATTATTTCAGGGTCTGCACTTAGATATGAGAGTTTCCGATTCGACCTGCAATAGCAGTACAACTAAAGGAACTAACCCATCTGATGCGTTTCTTTACTTTATTATTGCAAGATTCAGATTTGGCTTCCACTAAATGCTGCTGTCACTGCCTTTCGCAGACTATGCCATAGTGGGTTGTTCAGTGAAGTAGACGGAACGCGCTGCATTGGTTTGCCGTAGTGAATCGCAGTGGTATCGGTGATGGAAATCAAATCTGAACGTCTGTATTAATCATCCCTGTGTGTTGCTGGGCAGTCAGAGATACAATAGGCATTACTTCATTTTACTACTTTCCTATAAAGTGTTAACCTTGAATATTCTATCTCTAATTGTCTATTCGTATTGCTTAGTGCGATGTCTTCCGGGCAGACTTTCATACAGAAAAACAAACGAGGCTGAAATTTGAGGAAGATAACAGAAAATTGAGAGATGAAGTCGCAAAACTCCTAACTATGAATGAACGACTAATAGATGAAGCAAGTGACCCCACCGGAAGTAAACTGGCGGAAATGCAGCGCCGTCACGGGATGCAAGCTGTTAACGAGAGTAATCATTGGGGAGGATTTTATGATAAATTCCTCGCACCACGCGGGAATGTCACAGGAGCGCGGGCTAACTATGGGGCTAGCCCGCAACTTGGCCCTCTTGATAGTGATATGAATCGACAAGTGTCGGGTGGTAGGTGTCCAAAATGTGATCGAATGTTTCCTGACCTGGATACACTGCAAACTCACGTTGTCGAATGTTTGGAGTCGGAAAGCACCGGTTCGGTGGGAGGAGTTATCTGCCCCAAATGTCAGGACTCTTTTCCAGACTTGGATACACTTCAAATTCATGTTATGGAGTGCCTAGACAACTAAATACTCGAGAATGTAAACTGAAACTTTAGTAAAGTAAATTTACTGGATGGTAAAGTTTCGCACGGTACCTCTGTCATCAAACGTCGGAGATTAATAGGTAATAGGTTTATTGAGGCACACGAATTTCTCCTGAAAGATTCCGTCTATAACTTCATTTTATTTGTACCAGCAATTTAGCCGTTTTAAGAATTGATTGCACCAAAATGTTCAGGTATACTTCAAAAAAGCAAGCTCTAGCACTTACAATACAATACAATACAATACAATACAATACAATACAATACAATACATGCATAACCGTGCATAGGAATCTTATTAACCAGCCAACAAGCTATCATTTCATAGGTTTTAAACGAGCAGAACTGAGTGGTTGAAGATCGCTGTTACTCCAGTAAAATAAAAAACAGTAAAGTATTTTTTTTGTTTTGTACGCCAAAAGTAGAAATGATCGACGCGTGACACTGTTTTGTACACTTACAGACCAACCAGATGTTCAAAAGCTGGTTAACTTAATCCTGGGTAAAAGTAAAGTTAGGAGCAAAGTTTTTAACTGCTTGTTTACTAATTTAGCAATATTTTTCCACAGCTTATTAACGTATAAAGAAGTCTTTGTTGGCAAAGTGTGAAAACAAATGGACTTACAGAACTGCACTGCTCGTTAATTTTTAACCCAGGGTTAACGTTACCCAGCTTTGAACAGCCGGCCCCAGTAAAAAATTTGACTGTTTCTCGCTTTGCTGGGACCATGGTATGTATTCGATCAATGTACAAATATTTCAATAATTCGTATCGTAAGCAAACATAGCCGGACTTGGAATGTGCAACGCTATGGCACTTATTGCCTTTGAAAGATGTTATGTATTTCGAGATGTATTGCGAGTCAAAGAAACTTTAGAACACAAGGACCCAAATCCTTTGGAATTGATAGATTTCCTTCTGTCGTAAATATAAGATTGAAATTCAGGTTCGTTCGTTCGTTCATTAATTGTTAGTTGAAATTGTATATTCTAAGAGTTAAATGTAAGATGTTGCTTTTAAGTTATTGTGGCTTCCAGTAACTTCCATGGCATGTAACGCGAATAAATTGCAGTAGTGGTAGGTACGGATCATATATGGTATGAATGCTAGATTATCTCACTGCTTGCAAATCGTGTGGGCACTTCAAAATACTAAGTAATTTTTCACATAGTACAATGCAACATCCCCCTGCTAGTCTTAATAACTTCTCAGTTCACTGCACGCATGCACGTATGGAGACACATGTCACGCGCGTCGGCTCTTCTGTACTCGTCAAATCCTGGTGTGAAGTAGTTGTCACGCAGTTGGAAGAC
Source organism: Phenganax marumi (assembly GCA_025400095.1). Classification (NCBI taxonomy): domain Eukaryota; kingdom Metazoa; phylum Cnidaria; class Anthozoa; order Malacalcyonacea; family Clavulariidae; genus Phenganax; species Phenganax marumi. Next base: position 8,572 of record JAODVM010142964.1, on the reverse strand, counting down.
TGTTTGTAATTATACAACGTTATACTCTTTTCAATCGCTTCATGAGTAAACTAGAAGGTTATATTTAGAACACGTGCAGCCATGCACAAGTGTACACTTCAGTACAATCAATGAACAGTAGTTCAGGGTTATTTTGTACATGATTCGATGAAATAACAAAAATCCCGTGTTTCTACAACGCTATATAGAACCCAGTAAATTTCCACGGGTCTCAAACAGCACACAATAGAACCATTCTCTATTTCAAATGTCGAATCTTAGTCAATGTTTGTTCAGCAAGCAATATAAGAACTTCCCAAACATTTTATTTGGGTGCAACATGGGCTGCAATCATCGACATTTAAGCATACTTAGTAAGGGCCAGAAACATTTCCTCCTGTGTCTACAGAGAATTATAGAAACGTACAAAAAATATTTTATGTTAATTTTCATGAACATTCTGGCCCATAGCATGAATACGGGTGAGAGTGTTTATGATGAATGCAGGACCTGCGATTTTTTTTAAAAAAAGATAGTTCGTGTCTGTTTGTCCCTTGATTAGTTGAATACACTCTGGTGTTACACACTAAAGAAGTATGTATCCATCATGGCTGTACTGTTTTCTACTGTAAAACCTAACATAGTAAAAGGGCTGAAATCTAAGTCGTCGGGATCGCTTCTCGGCGTTTTGGCTAAGATGCTAAGATGTGCAGTAGGCTAACGGGGGGATTCTCTGATGTTTTGCAAGGCTTTCTCTGGCTCTTCGTACTCGGGACGTTGACGTTGAAGGAGCCACTGAGCAAGATAGAATCCGAGCTGCACAGCATTCAAATCTTGACCGTTTTGCGCTACAGCAGTTCAAGTGAATCAGCATTTCTGCCATAGGGCTCTTTTAAGAGCTTAAAAGCTGGTGACGATCTCACAAAATGAGATGCTAAGGTGCGGAGTAAGCTAATGGGGGCTTCTCTGACAAACTTGCTGAGTGTTCCCAATCTGCTTGAAGCCCTTCATATTCGAGGCATTGAGGTTAAAAGAGCCAACAGGCAATGTGGAACCCGAGCTGCACAGCGTTTCAAATCTTGATCGCTTTGCAATTCCGCTGTTCAAGTAAATCAACACTGCTGGTAAAGACCCATTTCATCGCCAGTTGCTTCTGGCAGTGGCTTTATAGCCGGTGTCGATCTCACAACATGAGATCAAAATGAGATCGCAGTCGTCAGAGGCAATATCTACACTATCGATGCCGAAGTGAAAAGCGATCCGAAGTGACTAGCTATTTTCGTTTCTTTTTCACCAGTTGTAGACCTTGATGCTCAAGTTGCCAGATGTTATTCATTAGAAACTCTGAAGTTGCATAAATTTTTGGACCCAGGGAATTGTTCTTTCTCTATGTGATTACCTGACAACATTCACTTGGGAAAATACAAAAGCAGTATGACACAAATTCCGAAAAGTTTCATTGCTTCTGTATAGCTGGCAGATATGCAGCACAGAATCCCTATGCATCTATAGACGGCAGTTATCTAATTCAGGAAAAATGCGCGCACGAGCCTCACTGACAAAACGTGCAGAACTTCGGTGGGACTCGTGGGAGAGGAGAGGGTATACCCAGTCGGGCCGTAGTTTTTGAAGATGTAAAATTAGTTTAGGAAATGCGAAAATTTTGAGTACTATAGAACTACAAGAGTTTAGCCAGTGACAATGATTAGAAACTATTGTTGTGCATGGTCAAGCTGTTGTCTCACATTGATCAACGCGTTGTTTTAAGATGTCTTCTGGGGGGTTAGTCATGACTGAAAGAATGAAAAAAAACTCTAGGCCAGGCCATAGCATAGGAGTTTTGAAAAACTCGTTTACAAAGTACAGAAGAGGCTGCGCTGAAGCAATATAGTTTGGCTCAGCATTAAGTGATAGAAATGTGACAGCGAATGGTATCTTCCAATTCGCTTTATTTTTTCTCTTGAATTATTATTCGCTGATAATCAGCCCGCCCTATAAATGCAGCTAAAACTAATAAAACCTCCGTCGGTGCAGTGGGGTACTACATCCATCCCTGCTGTTGAGTGTTGACAGAAGTTCACCTTTTCCCAAGGCTAACGCAACTACACCCCTGTGCTCTAAATGTACACTTTTAATACCTCATAGTGATATCAAGTCGCACTGGTCTTTCGGGATTGGCAATACACTAACTACAAGTTTTATATTTATGCAATATGATTTATCATGACATGGAAGAATAATATATCCCCATAGTAGAACCGATTAGTCCTCAGTTCAGGTGATACGATACGACAGTCATCATTCTTCGTATAATTTTAACAAGATGGCCCAAAGGGGCACCGACAAAGCGTGATGTTCCAAGCTACGGTGCCACAGTGTATTTAAGTTATCCAAAACACTGAGATAGGCAAAGTGAAACGTTTCGTGCGCTTTTGATATTAATTTTGCTTTTCTTACATTTCACCCACTGATTTCACCCAGTAGGAGGCTCTTTCCAGCTGCCGGAAGTGGCGAGCAACGGCAGCAACGCAGTACAGTGTTGCCCAAATAAAAGAAATGCCGACCAGCTGAGATATCGAGCTGAGGCTATTTTTGACATGACAAGTGCTGAAATGTGAATGAATAGCAAGACGCAGGTCACTCTGCTGATAGAAACTCAAACGCCGCGAACGTGCACTGTCTGGGAATGGAAGCGATGGGAGGCATGAAGAAAACAACCCTCTCCGTACTTGTTCTTATGATTTTTTCTTTATTTTTCCTCAATATGCTTACATGTCAAGTGCAACAATGTTCCAATCTAGATGCCACAATTTCTAGCCAAGAAATAACTAAGGAAGACTTACCAAGTCTCAAAGGAACGCGTAGACTAATGTCTCGTGCCTTTGATATCAACTCTCATGATGTAATGGTTGTTCTGCACATCCAGAAAACTGGTGGCACTGTGTTTGGCAAAAATTTAGTGCAGAATTTAAAACTGCAACGACCGTGTGAATTCAAAGGAGATAATATTTATGACTGCAAACGACCTGGTTCCAACCAAATTTGGTTGTACTCGAGGTATTCCACAGGTTGGATCTGTGGTCCGCATTCTGGCTATACAGAACTCGCTTCGTGTATACCGGAAATTTTGCGAAAGCAAACAGCTCCGGTGCGTTTAAATCGGATATTTTACTTGACATGGTTGCGTGATCCAGTAGATCGATTCCTCAGTGAGTTTGGACACGTTAGACGAGGTGCAACATGGAACACTGTCAAGCATATTTGTAATGGCAAGGAATACTCCTTGCCCAAATGTTACGAAGGAGATAATTGGAAGAATGTAAGTCTGCATGATTTTCTCAAATGTTCCCACAATCTAGCATTTAACAGACAAACTCGTATGATGGCGAATATTAGTGAAGTCGGATGTTATGGGGCGGCCGATTCAAACGAAAGACAGAAAGCATTGTTGCGGAGTGCAAAGAAAAACCTCCGAAATTTCGCGTTCATTGGTCTTGTCGAGTATCAGCAAGAGAGCCAGTTTGTTTTTGAACAGACATTTGGTTTGAAATTTAGCAAACCGTTTGTGCAGCGCTCTCGAACGTTCAGCAAAACCACAAAAGAACGTCTTTTACCATCAGACGTTAGAAACGTTCGTCTTGCAAATAAACTGGATATGCAACTTTATGAATATGCCAAAGATTTGTTTTTCCAAAGATTAGACTATTTTCGAAAATTGTCGAAAAAGAAGCAGAGTGCTTGATATTAATAGTTATATTAGCAAAGCTGCACAGCACGATATATATTATACTGATAAATTATTTATGAAGAGAAAAACACTATTAACAGGCCTATAAAGTTCACTTTTGGCCGCGATCACTTACATGGTTGTATCTTGTTGATCTCTTGAGTGAGCATAAACAGACATATGAAAGTGATAGTGCTAATTCAGTTGCTCGAATGACAAGTGTAAAAAAAGTACGCATACTGTAATATCTGATGATAGAACTTATTATTTTTGGTAAACGAGCCTACTATGACGCTAACAAACTGTTTTGCAACGTTTGCTGTATAGATAAAATTTGGATCGCGTGACCAAGGAGAATAAAGTTACACTGAAAGTGCTATGTTTGTCAATATTTAGGTGCGCATGCTGCACAATGCACAGTAGGAAAGGTCTGAAGAGATGCTTCCAGTGGTATTTCAATTAAGTGAAACTATTACAGAAGACGTGCTGACGAATAATGTGCTAACGTTTCACGTGACAAGTGATAGATGGAAAGCACTGCATTCATAACAAAGTGTTGATATTTTCTTCTATGTTCACAACTCTCAGTAGTCGCTCTTTGTCTACAAAATGACAACATCGTGAAACAGAAATTCAACAGAAATTATCATTTCCCTCAGAGCAACACGCTTAATGAATTAACGCCACCAGTGCATCAAGGTTGTTCTTGCGCACAGCAAGGGGTAGAGGTATGTGGAGACGAATTTTTCAAAGTTGGAAACGAAGAGAACAAATACAGTTTATCTATGATAGCCAGATTGTCCAATGGAGTTCTCAAGAAAACTTCAAACTATATCCTGTAAACTCCTGTAAGCTCGTTTGTAAAAATATAATTCTTGTTGTCTCGGTCTTATTTTGCAACATGTACTAATTAAATATTTTCACACGTAGATCCTGCGCGCTATTGTATTTGACCGACAACTGCCATTTTTGGCACTTTGTAGCGTTACCGTGACTAAAAAGTACACAATTTGTGTACAAGGTGTGCAATATTATGTAATGTCATCCATTTTGCATGAAATTTAACACATCGTGCTTGCTTTGTACAATAGCTATATAAGACAGTAACATGTCGAAATCAGGGCATGGCCAGCACCCTGCTAAGATTGATGCTTCAAAAATGTGTCTTATTGATTTTTTTCATGAGAGAATTCAAGATTTTTCTGGCTTAGATTTAGTAAAATGTGGCTTATTTGATAATCCGATTACAGTAATCTTTGCACAGTTGCTCTGTTTTAGTGTCCAATATGCGAAGTGGATAAAATGTCTTTGCTTTTAATGTCACTAATATATTTTTAGCATGGTTATTACGAAGCAAATTGATTTGTATTACCATGTTGAATTTGACTTTACAAGAACTGTAGAATCACTGCAAACGATTGTAAGTGACAGTCTCTGCAAAGTTACTGTAAGGAAGTTACTGTAATTTAGTTTTAGTGTAAACTAAGTACAAAAATAAGTAGTGTTTGCTTAATGCTGGATATCGTTGCTTTTATGTTTAGAAATACTGAGAAGTAAAAATAACGGAAAGGTAAATGTGCCCAAGGTAAACGAAACGTTGAATGCGGCGCTAATTCTTAAATTTACTGGGAAAGTAAAATTGTTCCCGCATTAACATGCAATGCGCTTTCGTAAAAATAATCGATAGGGCCGTGTAGTCGTATACAACAGATGTATACTGCACTGGAATTCGATCAATCAATTGTATTAGACTATTAGCATGATAGCGTCGCGACTTAATTAATTTCTTTTGTACAAATATGACCTCTATAATGAATTTCCAACAGTCGCAAATCCCTCAGCAATGAGGGACTAATCAGATTCGACAAGCATTCGAGAGGCCTGGTAACGAAAGACGGACCGTAGGATTTTGGAGGCACAACACGCAACATCGGGACTGGGTTTTTTTTTTGGGGGGGGGGGAGTCAGACTTGGCAAAAGTTGCATGGGTAAGCTGATGCTGATATTCAAATATTTTTAAATGAACTATAAAACAATTGTTCAATCCGGTGTCAAGCAAAATTTCTGATTTCTGCGAAATTTCTGACCTCGCGTGATGAGTCATAAATTTCGCGCGTGTAAGCGCGAAATTAATGACTCCTGCGAATTATCTGCCTTGATCGAAACAAATAAAGATTTGGCGTTTTACATAATTTTATCGTATCCATTCTGATATCGCTAAAATTAAATGGCCATGTAACTGTTTGGAAATAAAAAATATCGCAGTTTTTTTAGCATTTTGAAGCTAGAGGACTCAAGGTAGCTACGTGAAAAGGTCGTGTTTAACTGAAGCTTGGTGAATATTAAATTACTAGGCTGTATATTTTGTATTCGAGACTTCAACTTCATCAGTTTAAGTTCAGTATTTTAGTGTATTTAACAGTTAACTTTAATACCATATACTGACTCGCTATATAAACAAGGCATAGACTGAAAGAAATAGATTTTGCTTGCAAGCTTTTGATTCAGGCTTTGACGATGGAACAATAAGACAGTCAGTAACATTTGCAGTAGGAAATTTTGCCATTTTCAGATTGAAAAATCTTGTTCACTTTTCTTGTGCTCGCACGTGTTGTCGCGAGTTGAGGAGTTGCGACCACTGAGCTATATAATACCTCAGGTATTATAGAGCTCAGTGGTTGCGACAGAAAACGGCCAAACTTTCGTATTGAATAGCAAAATAAACTTAGCGGCCTTTACTCTATGAATAGCTATCTTTATCTTGTTTCATAACGATTGATGAGAAATTTTACGAATGTTTTAAATAATCACTATCCTGTGGATAGCGCTATCCACCTTTCGTACAACCGGTCCCAGATGTTTTGTGCAGAAACTACACGCAAGGTTTGGGTAACAAGTAACTTTTTTTTTAAATCCTGAGATTGACTCGACTCAAATTCAAATTACCTAGCTATGATTGTTGATTCATTAAAGGGGCACTCCACGCTAAAAACAAGTTTCGCTTATATGAAAGCCCTTTGTGAGCATATCTCGGAACAGTCACTCATTCGCTCCAATTCTTTTTCGTTACCGAGATATTCAACTTTCTTTAAATGGCTAGTCAATCGTGGACATACAGTCAGGAAATAGATTGCGTTTTATTACAAGTTTTGAACGTATTCCATTGCAGTAGACTAGTGATATGAACCATGTGTTTGTTTATACGACTTAGGTACCTACGAGAATCGTTCCGTATTTGAATCACTAAATATTGGTTGGTCCTTACTTCGCATTTTCCCAAAAGAAATGTTAAAAAGGATACCTCAGGAAGTCCTAGCAGAGTACTACCCCAGGGACTCGGCTGCGACTAAGAAAGATGATGAGTAATGCATGTGGTTATTTCGCTTTGATTTCGTGGAGAAAATAAGGTGAGCGCTTACGGCTAGGTTTAATGTTTTGGCGAGGAAATATACTTCATCTAGAAATGCAGGTAATTAACTAATTAATGAATCTTAAATTGGGTGTAATTCAGTACTATTAGCCTAGCCTAATCATCAATGCATGCAATAATCATGGAATTTTCAATCGCCGATATTTTCTATATATTATAGCTTAAGTTGGTAAAGTAAAACCGCCATATTTAATGCAGAGCCTGGGTATACGAGAAGGGATTTTATAGCAACAAGCTTTGTACATCCACGACAGCGTTTAACTCATTTACAGCAACTTGTTGTATTTACATTAACGAGTATCTACATGCATCATCTATCTACATCACCTATATCTACATAATATTTGCACTAAGTCTTCGAGAGCAATCCATACTGATAGATGTCCAACAAGGTACAAGTAGTCTTCAGTGATTGGTCCATCCGTATAGAATGCGCTTAATGATTGGTTAATCTTTGTTTTCTCCACTTGATTCTCCTATTCTGAAACCAAACCTTCACTTGTGTTTCTGTGAGTCTCAACGTGGAGGCAAGATAACGTCGTTCAATACCGACCAAGTATTGTTGATCAGCAAACTCTTTCTCCAAGCGTTCCAGCTGCTCTGGTGTGAAGATTGTTCGAATCCGTTTCGGCTTCTCTTGTTTCCATACTTGCTCATCGTGCTCTCCGTCGCAAAACTTTACTCCTCCTCCACTTTGCTCCTTTCCTGAAAGAATGTGCTATTTATATTTAATTTAAACCCACTAAAAATTCATGGGTTTTGGCGCAAATAGCCTGTGGGTGTCTCCTTTGATTTAAGATTGACAGCACATGCAGTGATGACGTGTCAAGATGCGAAGATTCGTCAGGAGGGATTACTTCTGTTTCTATTCATCTCTATTTGTCAGAATATTAAAAGCAAAACAGATGAGTTTTAATTGATGTGCGAACGTCTATCTCTAAGAGATACCTTTCAATTGGGAGGCGCTACAACCGTCAAAATCTGACATATGTCCATGATGTTTTTCTGAGTTGACATTTCTTAATTGATTTCAAATTATTTATTTAAGACCAAATGTTTTATCTTTGATTTCACTTCATAAAAAAGGCTATTATACACACATACGCTTTAGATAAAACTGAAATTTACATCTATGATTTTCGATGTAAGACTAAATTCATCATGGACTCAGAAAAGGACGTACATGCAAGTTCAGTCAGCTTTCTCTTTCATTTCAATGAAATAAGTTAGAGTGAATTGTTTTTTTTAACTGATACATTTCATGTTATGAAATATAGCGTTTGTCGGAGCGATGTGACCTTTAATCTGTATGAACCTCTTGTTCTCATATGTCTTATGAAGAAATGAAAGTTCATAACCATTTAATACAAAGTTTTGTGGAAACACCACGTAAATTTATTTATGCAGAGCTTTCGGTCCGTAAGCCCGGACCGTCA
>JAODVM010142853.1:0-15086 GCA_025400095.1 Phenganax marumi | reverse complement strand
ATATCGTAACTAAAAACATGGCGGAGTGGGGGGCGTTTATTTCGGAGCAGTAATTGGGGGCGTCAGAACCAGCATTTTACATACGACTTTGGCGCACATTGTTGTGTTCGAAGGCAAGGGCGTTTAGCTGCTCGAGCTTCGTTGATTTGAAAAAAACCCGTACATTTAAAACTGATAAAAAGTTGCTTTTCGATCAACACGACTCCCTCAGATTCAGGGCACTGATTGCCCTGCAGTTTTAATAAGGCTTTTGTTTTTCCTTTTTGATAGAATTATAATACGTGTAGCTGTCGTTTATGAATACAAATTCATGGGTATTATGTACTTTCTCAATTAGGACTTGCAATTTTTCAAGTTTGTCGTAAACCTATTCGATGTCTACTATCCTAATATGCTTGGTAAGCGCATACTACGTCGTACACTGTTTGTGTTGTTTATAGTATTGCAGTACTGTTTGAGCTTTTGTTCGATCTCGAAGGATTTGCTTTACTTTTTTTGAGACACCACCGCTGCGATAGCGCTCTCGTCTCTTTATTCTCTTTCGTTGCGATTTCTACTCTGACTTCATCTACAAATTTAGCTTACTATATATGTCTTTCAACGTATGTGTAAATATAAATATTGTATAGTATTATCAGTTAAGTATATGATATACCCAGGACGCCACTGAAAAACACTTCGGTAATGTGGGCATCCTGGTTAAATATAGATATATTATTTTAATATACTATTATTGTTAATGTAAACCTCTGCTTTTTTCAGAGTCCTTTTTAGTTGTCGGTGTTACATGGCGCGTTTCTTGTACGTATTGGACCTTTTATTTTCAATCAAATGTTTTGCTGTAGCTAATGCTGTGTAAAGAGAATCTGTCGATTTACGTGTAGACAGACTTGGAGCAAGTCTAGTCTACGATCTTTCAAATGAAAATGCCCTTCTCATGAACTTGTCTAATTGAGTACCGAGCCCCTTACGCTCCTATGTCTTTTCTTGCTCACTGTTGCATAGCATGTCCGTGCAGTTGTCTAATAGCTTCGTCACACTCATGAAGAGCGGCATACTCAATAATGTGGTACATGATTTTATTGTTTTTTTCTTCTCAGCTGCGTGGAAGAACATTCAAAAGTGGTTCAGTCCGGCGATCTCACCTAAGTTGAAGTAAACTTTTAAAACTATGTTCACCATCCTGTTTCTCATCGCTTGATAATGTTTTGAAATAATATACACTTTCTCAGTTAAGATAGTATGGCGCCATACACGTTAGTTTGCCATGTTTTCATCTTTAGTTTTGTTGAGAAGGACCGACTTGTTGATTTTGTTGATAAAGAAAAACTCCTCTCTTTTATGGGTGGTCAGGTAGGATTTGATCTTTTTTTCTAGTATTTTTTTTACAAGTTTCTGTTATCGAATTAATATTCCTATTTACTAAGATTGACATATTGCTAATTATACTACGATCAGGCTGTTGTGGGAACGCCTGATCGCAGGTTATATTGCCTTCTCTTCTACTCATATTTCTCAGAAGTGATATAGCATGGAGCATTCCGTCTATGAGCTAAAGTTCGTATATTGTCAACGAGTATATACAGTAGTATACTAAAGTTGTTATAGTTTTATATTCACTTTTTATTCGTGACAGGATGGATATGAATATGAATATCCTCATAAAGAAGGGACGCAAAATCCATTAGAACCGTTGTAAGTTCTTTTTTATATTTTTCCGCAAATTTTGAAACTTCGAAATTACTCCGTGATTTTTGAATTTTTGGGAAAGCGACAACTTTCTCGAGTTGAAGATTGCCTCAAATACCTTTCCTTTTGCTTTAAATATTAGTGTTTTTTGCCTTGCATCAATTTCTGACGTTGGGTTTTAATTTGTACCTACGAGAACACTCTCTTCTTTCCCTCGTTGATTGCTTCAAATATTCCTTTTTAATCCAGTATATGTTCCATATAATTTGCCAAATTTCTTCATTGTAATGTTGTTCTTGCGAGGTAATTTTTGCTATTGCATGACTTGGCCTCAATTAAAAGTCACGAAGTGCCGAAAGAAGTTGCATCGCTTTTTTCTTCACAGTGTTTATATTTACAGTATCGATGGAAATAGCAACTCCAGCGACTTAGACGCGCACAGTAGTTTTCAAGATGCGTTGCCGATAGAACAAAAAGGAGTAAATGAACCCATCATTCTTGAAGAACCTTCTGTCAGTGAGGAAAGTTTGACTGAAGAAGTGAGTCACTCAAATTATACTTGCTACTTATAACTGGTACGAATTTATTTGCTCTCAAAAGTATAGATGAATCTCCCAATTTATATAAGTGACATGTAAAGAGACTGTGCGAATGAAACTTTTCAATATATTTTTAAGCATACATTGTTTATAAAAATATAGATTTATAAATCTATGTTTGTACTTGAGAAATAATGTTATCTGTTCGAAAATATTCCGTGTTCTTATGGAGTTTGTGTATTTGATTTGTTGATAATGCGGTATAAAATCTGATTTCAGTTGCCAGTAATTAGCAATGCAGTTGTGTTACTAGGCATGCAGGTTGTGTGTGAATTTAATATTTCTTTTCTGTCTAGAGTATGGGTGGTTCCCAAGGATCACTGAGAAAAGTACGTATATAGTCATGCATAGACAAATTGTTTAAAACAGCTGGTCAATATCTTGGTATTTATATTAGCAGGCGTATTATCTATACTTTATAGAGCGAGCTCCTTATCAGGGCATCCCTCGGTCGAGTGCATATATGCGATCTAGTACTTGTTACGCATCCTCGCACAGTTCGAAAGATTTCAAACTGCTGCTTTTGGAAATACAAGGGCATTATCAATTTGAATGGGTATTATCAATTGAAAGAGTTCACTTTTGAGGCACTCATGGATTTTTACATATTTCCATACCGGCTTATTTTGCAAATGCATGTATTTCTTTCTTTATTTCTTTATTGCACTTTGTTAAATAGAACTCTGCCCGAAACATTAGCACAAGACGTACAAATGCATAACGAGTATCTATAAAATAATACTGTTCACCATGCACTGGTCTTATATACGCTTTTTAAAAATATGCTGTATTCTTTTCAGCGTAAAAGCCGTGCTGGTGGCGAGCAGTCTTCATCTATTGAAGAAACACGTTTTCAAAGTGAGGAACTCTTTGAAGATGAACTCATCGTCAGGTTTGTGGCTACGCATTCTTACATAAGTCTTGGTCATTTTTACTCTGCATATTTTTTTATGATATTTTTGCAGAAAATTGTTTTCGTTTCTGCGCAAGCTTTGCTGTTCGCTAACGTACGCCTTGCTCGGTACATAGCAATCATTTATCGATAGTTTTAGGTACTGAAAGTGAAATTTAGCATAGATACTTCCCGTCGTAGACAAATTTTCTTCTATATTGCAATGTAATGCAGTGCGTTACAATACAATACCATACAATACAATACGATACAATACAACGCAATACAATACAATACAATACAATACAATACAATACAATACAGAGTTGAACACAAAACTGACTTGAAATTAACTCTCTGCCTGGTTTCCATATAGTCGTAACCGTCGTAAAGATAGAGTCACGAACTTTCTAAACATCCGAAATAAAGCATTTTAAAACAAATTATTAGCAAAGCAACTATTAGTGGACAACATGCATGTTTTCTATGAGATATAATGCCACGAAGATAGAATATATTTTTCGTGGCTCTTCGTATACGATAGGTACGACCATATGGAAACCAGGCTTCAGTAGTTTTCAAAAAAAAATTTGTTTTCTTCCCAGTCCAAGCGAAGATATTATATTCCAAGAAGTCGAGGGCGCAAATGAATTGACCCAAACATTAACGCTCAAGAATATTAGTGCAAAACAGCTTCTTTTTAAGGTGAGCGAAGAAATTTTTGAGCATATATATAAACTACACACATCCAAAGTTCAAGTGTGTCACGCCTTTTGTGTTCAGAAAAAATCTCAGTTTTATTTTTCTCATTGGACTTGTTTACGATTTTAAAGTACGAGACATGTATTGTTTTTATTTTGGCTCGTGCAGTAGTCATGATTCCCTGTATAGTTACTCTGCTAAACCTGAGCCTACATCTATACATGTTTAGTATTTTAATAACGCTTTTAGAAGAATGTGTATCCATTTTTTGTGGTTCTAGGTTAAAACTAATTCCGCTGCAAAATTTCGTGTGAAACCAAGTGTCGGTGCAGTGGAGCCTGATTCTGTCAAGGAAGTTATTGTCATGCTCTTACTTAAAGGTTCGCCTTGAATTCATTGATTTCACTTAAGCCCAGAGATTTAATTGCGCGCTATCAGAACTTTCCAACGAACACTTCGCCTCCTTCTGGTCCAATAAACGTACTATTGCAATGTCTGTTGGACATATTGGCGTTGTATAGGCATACTAACATTAGCAATGGAAATGCAATGGAAGTGCAATGGCTCTTCTAAAAGGGACCAGCATCTTGCTCATTTTTTGTCATTGTGCCAAACTATCCTCACGTGTATGCTAAACATGCATGTATCCACATACACAGTTTGTGCGCGAGTAGTGTTCCATCCAGCGAGTCGAACTTAGGTCCCAAGATCGTGTCCTGATATATATCCAAGATTATATTTCCTTGATTGTATGTCTATAGGTGAGGCGATTCAAGGAAAGCATGATTGGTACAAAGATAAATTTCTTATTTTATACACTGAGCATTCGGAGGATATTACTCCTGAAACGAACTATAGTGATCTCTGGAAAGATGTTCTTAAGTCTGAAATTAAAGAGTACAAGTAAGTCTGGGACGGAATGACGAATTGTTGTGAAAGTGTGATTGACTAGTTTTTAGTTTCAAAATAGCTGGTGGCTTAGTTTTAACTTATGAAAATGCTCGGGCGATAAGTCGTTATTGCACAGTGGAGAAAATGCGAGTTTGTTTGGCGGAATAAAAATGTTATGCTAATGCCTAGCTGGGCATGTCGGCAGCATTTTCCTTGCTATTGTGCTATAAACTGTACACAGCCAACACAGCCCATGTTCAACGTGGTAAATCTTTACAAAGAGGACTTCAAGCAAGTCTACAATTTTGTTTGAGTCGCTTTCCCGACGGCTACTCAATATATACTGGGGTTAAAGTATAATAATATTTTGTGAACGCCAGCAAATATATCGATTACATTGCGTGAAGTAACCGACACGACTGACAATCTTGAATGCAGTTTATCCTTTTTTTCTATCTGAACACGAGATATGCCCACTGCTTTTCTGAGTAACAGTATAAATAGAATTGATACCAGTGCACATGACAAAGAAATGTCAGCACCAAAATATAGCCTGGTAGTCATTACTCGCAGACAGACAGCAGACAGCAGACAGACTACCTCGGGTAATGAGAGTTTGAGAGTTCAGTTTAACTGTGTTTCCACATTGCCTTGGCTGCGATATTTTTGGTGGTAGTTCGGACAATATTGAAATTTGTGCATGTCCGCGTTTTTTCCTTGTTTGCTAACATCTTATAACCTATCATTCACGTAGATTGAATTGTCGTTTGTTGGATGTAAATGGCTGGGAAAAGAGACCAAGAACCATTGACGACGCCATAGAAATGAATCTAAAATTACAACAACAGATCTCGCAGCTGCAAGGAAAGGTTTGTTCAATATATTGTAAGATGAGAATTTTTTGCTCTATAAACTTGTATAAACAATTTTTTTCTTGTGCTTTAGATGGAAAATTTCTCAGATCCTCTCACAGACATTAAGGAACAACTCAAGCAGCAAAAACGTCTACTCGTCGTAATGTCCATGATTATAGTACTCTTGTTGCTGCTTTTCTACTGCCTTCGTTGAACACTTCTCCACCATTCACAATAATAGCCGTACACTAAGAGTTAATTTCTAAGGATTGTAAGACTTTGAATTGCGTAGGAGTAACCCTGTGGTTTGCTGTGCGGACGACTACTGTTTTTTTCTGTTATAATTCCGAAACTATCTCCAACGAAAATTTCTAGAATATAAAACTCATCCAAATTATTGCTTTGTAGATTGCGGAAAAAGTGTTCGTACTTGGTCTTTGCGTTTCATAAGTTTTTAGTGCTCTATTCAAATTTAAAACACGACTATATGACTAAGTGTGTTATATTTTTCATGCAAATACTAGCCTCGTACACAGGCGCTTTAGAGAACATCGCGTGCTAGACACTGAGCGTACTGTAAGCCATGGCCGGTTGTTCAAAACTGGATTAGCGTTAACCCAGCGTTAAATTTTAATCAGCTTGGGCCGTTGTTCGTACGCCGTTTAGCTTAAACGGAGCATGGAGAAGTCAGAACTCAAAAACACTTTCAAACATTTTCTAGAAGTTTTAAATCAAAACTTATGTAATTGAAATATAGGTAAATACATAATAATAGTACTCAGTAAAAAAGTTTAAATTTTGTTGTTCAAGGAATACGTAATTATGATTTCTATTTTGAACTTATCCACCGTTTAAGCTAACCGCGCTTCGAATAACCGGACCCTGTACTTTTGGGTTCGGTTGTTTGTTGGTGATTTCGCGTTAACCTAGGTCGAAAATTTAACCCGGTAGCTGTTTTATTTTGTGTGATAGTGCCAGATAGTGCACGTCCATTCGCTTCAAAATCTTAGAAATTGACAGTTCTATTGATCGAGATGACATTTGTGGCGCAAGATTTTTAAGTTTATGAACAAGCAGTTGAAAAGTGCTTCAACCTTCACGTTTACCTAGGATTAAGCTAACCAGCTTTGATTAACAAGAACATGTATGTCTGTGTGTTTTATTTGGTGCAAACTCAACAGTCTGATTGGACAACCTTTTTGTGAGGTCTAATATTATATATCTAAAGGTTGGTTTTACTACACCTCACGTGGCAACGAATGGTCAAATGAACTGATTGTGAAAAACACGTCAGAAGAATTCCCAGAAACGCCAATTAGCCTTTCTCACGCTATGCGACCAGGCCTAAAAATTTGCCATTTTTGAATGGCAAAATCATTGCTTTTGACTGTCATTTTTTTTCAAAAGAAAGAATATAGAATTTTGTGCTTGTCAACAATTGTTTGACGCTTGCTATTTTCATATTTGATGAGAATCCGGATTAAATAACGAAAGATGCAAGTGAAGTTTAAGCATTTTTTTTTTCAAGAGTTGTATGCTAAAGTTCAGTTAGGTACCTTCATATTTGTGCGTTATCTCGAAAATGCAGTTGACAGTTTTTGTTGGCAAATGATGTAACACACTTAGTGCTACCCAATAAGCCAAATTCTACTTTTTAGAATTGAATTCGTCTTTTAAAAAGTAGCATTTTCTAGTCTTTTTTTGCTCAAACATCAACATTTCACTGAAACTCCCACTCCTCGAGACCAAATAGTAAGGTAAAAAGAGAATTCGCTCAGCGAAAATACATATACTTTAGGATGTCACCACCTCACCACTGGATGTTACACGGCTTAGTGAAGCGATGTCATTTACGCGCCATCAAAATTAGCTATTCAAAAACATTTTAATATGCCGCAGCTAGTACCATCGCAAGCGTCTGGCCGTCTGCAATAGATAACTATGGAGTAATCGTAGTTCGAAGTGCAAAAGGTCCAGTGGTGCCGGAGCCACGGGGGCAGAACTGGAGCAAGTGGTTGCCCTTTTCACGCTTTGAACAAACGAATGTCTGCCCAGATTGGCAAACAAACGATCTGAAGTCTTCTGATTTAAGTCCCACCACGTATGCTACGTGAAAAATGCACAATGAAATTAATAAAACCACGAGCGGAGAAAAAGGGGCCTTTTCTAAAAAGCCGCCCCCGCCGCTGAAAGTTGCTTCCGACGCCTCTGAAAAGGTCGCATGTTTAAGAAAACGACTCTTTTGATCTTCATATCTGGACCAAATTTTTCTAGAATAGCCGTAGGGAATCTTTCCTATTCGCATAAGAAGTATTCTTGAGCATTTCAAAAAATTTTATTTGATTTTGAAAGTTGAAGGAGCTGCATCAAATTGACTTCATCATCCAATCACAAAGCGAAGACATAGGAGTTGTCGTTCCAGTTGTTTTGAGTTCACTGTTCGTGAGGTAATATGTTCGTAATTATCTTTGTGACGTTCCGAGATCACGAGACTGAAGAAACCTGTGGATAATGAGGGTGAACCATTGGTGAATCGTATAAAAGCTGTGAATAATAAGGGTGAATTTGGAGTAAAAGTGGGCGTGGAGAAAGGCGTACATCATGTGACAGGCGGACAGGGTCACGGGGAGTGATAAAGAGAAACAAACGATCGAGAGAGAGTTCGTAATAAAAATACGAAAAAAAGCATCAGAAATATTCGATACATACCTAGCGAAAACCTTAAATAAGGTAGGGGTTATGAATTTAGATGCAAAATCTTTGGTTATTCACGTTTAATACGGAATAGTTCTTGTTAATAGTCAAGATTTCCAAATATTCGTACGTCAGACAAACGGCTTCAGACTGCAGTATCTTTCATGTGTACTGTTAGGGTTTATGTGATGAAATATCCAGCATGATTACCTCCAATAAAATTGATACTGATAGCGGCGTGAATTGACTTTTATTGAGATAGTTTAGACAGGAAATATGGCAGTGAGATGAGAATTTACTTCAACGAAATTAGGCAGTCTGAAATTTACTTGGAGTCTTGGACGATTTGAGAGTAGAGAGGACTTTGGTCAGGAGTTTTTAATCTTAGATGTACTATAATTTTATATGCTGTCTGAAGTTTATTTACTCGTTGAGAAATCTGTCTGTTGCTTTCGAAATCAATACCTATCCCTTTTGACGAAAAAATACAGTTACCGTATTCGTTGAAAGCAAAGTGTGTTGTATATTAATGTAATCCCACATATGCCGTTGCGTACTACAAAATTAAAGAACTAAAGTCTGGGGCCAGTTGTTCGAAACTGGATTTGGGTTAACCCAGGGTTAAAATTTAACGAGCTGTTAAGTTGCTGTATTGCTGCATGTCGTCTTTATTCAAAAACTCGCAAATGAAGAGTTCTATTTAATTTATGTAGACTGGATTATAGAAATATGTATTCAAGTTTATAAACAAGCTTTGAAAATCAAAAGTCTGCTTCAAAATTTACGTTACTTGACTTTTTTTATACAAGATATTAAAGATCAAATGTCTACTTGTGCGAGTGTTTTTTAGAAATCTTTCGTCTCTCGTCAAGTTTTTTATGTTTTACAATATAAAATGGTGAAATTGCAGCTGATGTCTTGCACTTGACTAATAATTCATGTAAAATTTTTTGCATATTTGGAAGTTATGATTGGATCAGGCGACAGTAAAACAACCTGGTGGCTCATGTACTGAGAAAGTGTCCGGTATACTGTACAATGCCACTGTATTATGCCAATTTGCTGTGCTACTACAGCTTGTTACTTTACAGTGGTGGTCCCAAAGGGTGGACTGGAAGGGGCAAGTCCCCTCAGTTCTCTCCAAGGCCAATTTTCTGGTTTGTTCAAACTCAATGAGAAATATGTTGGGGGGGGGGGGGAGGAGACGGACAGCACGATCATAATGAAGGTGGACTAGTTACCTGTTTGTAGGAATCTAAATAATATATAATGTTTGTGAAGTGTGGTCTAAGAGTTATAATCTTATTGTGAGTCACAACTAATCTGATTCTGTGATATTTAGACATGTGAGAATGATTTTGTTAATATTTAACAGCTGGTGATTATGCAATCGTGAATAAATTTGAATGCAGGCAATTGCCATGCAAATGATGCAAATTCATCCAATTTTGCGATAGGCACTCTTATTCTGTTTCACCTATGGTAGTCATAAATTACTTAAAGAGTTGCAGTTAGTTGTGCTTAAGCAAGTTTGTTATAGGGCATTTTCTCTAGACATAGTTGAACGAAATTATATTGATGAATCTTGAATGCAGTCTATGCTTTTCATTATTTATCCTCCAAAATGCCTAAAATCACGCTTCAGATACTCTTAATTTCAAAATTTTCTTGGGGTAGCATGCCATCGGACCTCCCTAGCAGCAGCTTGTGCTTTCAGCACTCGACATCCCCCCCCCTGCTTTCAAGTCACTGTTGCTGTAGCTTATTATTGCACCCTTTTACTGTTTTGTGCTGCTGTAACATATTGTGTTTGCTGACCATTGCAGTGCACCCCAGTCATGCTTTCTTACAATCAAAATGTGGCATTAATTGTAAAACTAGTTTTAATGATATAACTGCAACTCATTTTACTTATATATAATTTGTTGGGGTACTTGTCAATCACTTTGATGATACTTCGAGGCCAAACCAAACAATTTTTGGCATTGTAGGTTTAATCAACGTGTATCTGGAAATATGAATCTTAAAACTACCTCGTGATGTCTAACACTGTGGTAGTCTGTCACATGAATCCACGGCACATCTAAACTTTTTTGGTATTATTCCAGTGAGAAAGAAAAGAGTGCATCCAAATACCTTTTATTTTTTTGATAGAGTAAAGTATGGCCAGTGTGTCTTCAGAATCATGCCACCCTGCTCCCAAGATTTCGACTGACAATGTAATACCACAGGTATGATCCATCTTGTAATGTTGTATGAAAGGAATCTGTTGCAAATTTGCTTGTTCATCTTTAGCGTGGATCAGTCATTGGTGCAATCAAGAAAGCAGTGTTTATCATTGGTACTGCACTAATTCTGTTTGGAACGGTCCGAAACACCGTAACATGGTAAGATATCTGGCAACTGGTTTGTCTATGCTATATACAGTATACACTAGTACAAAACATGTGATGTGGCATAGTGCATAGTGTTTACAGTGTGCATGATTGCTTGATTGTTTATGGTATTTAGGTATTTTGAGCTCTTATGGGGCTCCTCAAAAGATTTTTGGCAAACAAAGTGGCAGGCCATTCATGATGTTGTTGATGGTGATGAGGTTTTACTTTCTGTAGTTGGTATGTCTGTCCATTATGGCACTTAAATTCAACCTTGCAATAGGCATATTTTGTCTTGTTCTTTTGATGTTTTGTGCATGATTGATGCTGGCACTCTGAGCTTGTCAAGGAGACTATTTTACAATGCTTGCTAATTGTGATGTGTGAGTGTTGCTTTAGGACAGGGAAACCTTTTACTGTAACCGAGCTATAAATATTCTTGCTAGGAACAAACTTGGTTGGACTTTTGGTTTATTGGATCGGAGGCGCATTCTTTTGTTTTGTTGACTTGACTGGTAGACCAGCATGGGTTTTGCGGTACAAGGTTCAGGATAATAAACAAGTTCCAGTTAGTACTGTTTATGTCACTATATATAGTATATTCCTGGTATAGAATAGTTTGTGTATGAAAGGTGTTGATCTCTTCTGTGCTCCACCAGCATAGTAAATCTACCATTAATGTTTGTGTTATATCTTGACAATGTTTACAAAATGTGCTTATTTTTTTCTTACCAGGTTGATCGAGAGAAATTTAAGAAAGCTGTTGTGATTGTCCTCATCAATCAATTGATTGGTGTTCCATTTTCTGTCGTCTTCTTCTGGCTCTATAGATATCGTGGCTGTTCATTTGGTCGAGAGTTGCCCACATTTCATTGGGTGCTTCTTGAGATTGGTGTGTTTGTTATGGTTGAGGAGATTCTCTTCTACTACGCACACAGGTAACTTATTTGAGTACACTGCGTTTGTATACAGAGTAGACAATAAGACAGATAGTGACCATTTCTTGTGGACCAACACAGATTTGTAAGAAACGACTACTTCTGTATGTTGAAAATTGATTTTGCCCGTAGCTAGCCTGGGTAATAGGTCTGTAACTCAAATGGGTTTCAGTTGTCTCTCAGTGAAGTGAATCATATAGTCAAATTCTGAAGTTTATGCTTTTCTGGGAGGAACAAAGTTGCTGGTTTCCACATGTGTTTCACTACATCCAAGACTTGTACAAGTATATAGAGACAGACCTGATGCAGTTGTGTTGTCATAACTGGTATTAACTGCAAGTTTATTACTGAATAGTGTGTTGTTGCCCAATACCAGTGCTAAGTGAAAGTGTGAAATTATATATAATGGGGAATGGTAAAGTGTGGCAATTCTAAACACGTTGCAATATATGTCATTTCCTACCTGTACAGATTGCTCCATCATCCTCGTATTTACAAGTACATCCACAAGGTGCATCATGAATGGACAGCTCCCATCAGTATCACGGCCATTTATTGTCATCCGGTTGAACATATTGTTTCCAACGTGTTTCCTGTCCTGATTGGACCGTTGATCATGGGTTCTCATATTGCTACCAGCTGGCTGTGGTTCTCGCTTGCAATCATGAACACTCTGGTCTCACATTGTGGTTATCACCTTCCTTTACTCCCGTCGCCTGAAGCGCACGATTATCATCATCAGAAGTAAGCCTGCCGGCGATCTAGAAGTAATTCTTTTAGAAGCAAAACGCCGCCTTACCATAGCCAGTCAATGTGCACATCATAAGTATATACATTACACTTCATCAGCTTTTTAGTTTTCTGAATTTAATGCGTGAAATATTTGGCTATCGCACTCGACGCTCACAAAGAATAGAGACGCTCGTTTCCTCTGAGCTATGTAATGTGTAATGCCTATTCAGCCAGGTGATCTGAAACCACGGGACAAACTGCGACTAGTTGCCAAATAAAAATCCGTTTTATGTTTACAAAGAATTGTCATCTTACGCGTACGTCGGCTCCGGCTCCGGCAAAAAATTTCCAGCTCCGGCAAATTTGTGAAAATTTGAAGTATTATGGAAATTTAACATTTCAAAATGGAAGCACTGTCATAATGGTGCAATATTTTTATGTGAATTTTTACTCTTTTCTGTCAATACTAATCGTGTGTTGCTCGGAATATTTTTTGGCCGGATATTTATCAGATTTTGTGGGACGTTTACCAAAGTCTGATAGTAGTCGCCAGAAAATAAGTGCTGCCGGAGTTTTGCTGGAGCTGAACTAACTCCGGCTCCGGCAAAATATGCCAAAACTCCGGCTCCGGCGCACAGCACTACGCGTAGCACTACGCACAGCACTGAACATATTTACAAAGTTTCGGCCAGTTTTAAGAGAGGGAGAGAAAGACAGAAAAGACAGAAATGATTCAATCAAGCAAAATGAAATTATATTCTGTTGCTCGTTCCAGTCTCTTTTCCCACGGTCAGATCGCCTGGAGCTTATTATCATTATGAGCAGCGTACACTACTTGTGATGGGCAGTTGTGCTTGGTCATTGCCAAGTTATAGGTATTCACAGACAATATAACCGTAAGTCTCGCCCTGATTTTTGTTTTGTTCTTGCTACCTATTTCAGGTTCAACCAAAACTATGGCGTGCTTGGTGTTCTGGACTGGTTGCATGGAACTGACGCACAATTTCGTGCCTCTCGTGCTTATGATCGCCACTTGGTCTTCTTTAATTCCACACCGATGAAGCAAGTGTATCCTGATGAATCCATCAAGGGATGTAAAGAAGACTAACTGTGTGTGTCTTGGGAAAAAACACTTCTGGAAAAATGTATATTTTCCACATGTAATATTATGTATAAAAATAATGTATTGTAAGGAGTGGATCCATCGATTTCATTATAATCAGCTGAACTGTGTCATTGGGTAATTTGTGTGCTTTAGTCTGTTTTTGCGTGGTATAGAATATGCGACGTTAGAATTAAGCGTGGGCGACAACGGCGCTGTTGTTTGTGGAAACAATTTTTTATTCGAGATCAGATTGATTTTGCTCTGATCGCTCTTGTAGATAAACTTGTTCAAATAATGCTGCTTGTTTTTTTAAGAAAGCTTTCAACAACTATGCTGTTTAAGAGTACCTTGTTCTGATTCCATGACAATTAAAGAATCGCAGGTTCACAACAATTGCATAACCTCATCTACTGTAGCTTTCTTTGTGAGATCCCATTTAATATTGTCCATGGAAAGAAAATGTTCTCACCAATGTTGTGGTATAAGCTGTGTCTTGGTGAGACAACAATTCGGCTAAGTAACCACTAACTATGCATCCATGCTTAAGTAGTTTTACTGGAAATGACGTACCTTCTGACTAGTGAACTGCATATTTTTGCATAAAAGTAACGAGGACACGTTCCACGGTTGAGTGGCCCGTCCGCTTTATTCTGTGCCTGCAAAGTCAGCATCTTTACTCTGTAGCTTGGATTCATATGGTCACATGTGTTTACAACTGTTTTGTTTCGACTCTTAGGAGGATCGTGAAATCAAGCTTATCTGTACCTTATATAAATACAAGCGTGACTAGATGGCGAAAAAACACTATTTAACACTTCAACTTGTCTACATTAAAAAATCCTGATGACGAGAAATACCTGAACACACGCAGACTACTGCTTCACATTATCACTGTGAAACTTTGGAATTTCCATGAACTGTGACAGAAAATCAAATAACAGTCATTATAGCAGGAAAAAATCGACCATCATTTGCTATTGGGCTTAAATAGTTTGACGTGTCTATAACTGGCAGGTTGCAGTAACATTCAAAGAATGTTTCTCATGATTTCTCTTGTTTGGAGTATAGTTATAGTTTAATACCAGCTGCTCTTTCAAGTAAGTGTCAATTTGCCGGCATTCTGTGAGCAACATGACGATATATTTCTGCAAACTATATAAAAGCAAGATTTGGGCTACAGCATGGCTGCAGGCTGCTTGGTAGTAACTGGTAGTAAATTCTTTATTCTGCAACAAATACTTCTTGTATTGTAATGTTAATTAGACACCGCTCGGTTTCTGCCACTCTAGTAAAAGAGTGCCATTATATATCAATATAGCTAGAACACAGCTATGTATGGCCTTCTGTTAACAGGTCCTACATGTTTTTTTTTGCTATATAAATAATATTTTATCAAGTTTGCTTAAGTCGTAGAGCAACGCATTTCTACAGTAATACAACCTATATCAACAGCGTCATCATATAGTAATACATCACAGTCACTCATGCTCCAAATAATATTTGCATGCATGCAACGATTACAAACACAAAACGATTGCAAAAACAAAACCAGAAAAATGTTTATTTTCACGTCGTTGATGTGGAATAAACCAGCAATGTTTTATGCCATACGTTA
>JAODVM010142742.1:0-15087 GCA_025400095.1 Phenganax marumi | reverse complement strand
TACGCAGTTACTTACGATGTCCCTGGAGCAGCTGCTACAAGCAAACTGGTCTTGGTACGAGCCTCTCATGTTTCAAAGGCCTCCCAGTGGAACTCAAATCCATTCTCTCAACTGTGTTGAAGGTTTTCGCGGGCCCAACAGATATTAAATTTTCCCCAAGCAGCCTGGTCAACGATTGGGCTCTCAACGGAAGATACTGGAGGACTCAGGCCAAAATTCACGTAGCAAAGTTCGTCTAAGCCTGAATAGTTAGTTGGCTATTATACATCTTATTTTTTCACTATTTGTCTTCTTAAAAAGGGATAAAAACATTAAAAAACCGTTGCGTTTTTCACAAGCGTGTCCAGTCTTACGTAGACCCGTGAGGAGTTATATTTATATATATTCTCCAATAGGGATTCCTGACGGTGGTGCTGCTAGCTCAAGCGGATCACGGGTGTGACGGCGACGGAAATTCTTTCGCTGTGATGACTGAAAAGCAGGTATGAATATCTTTCCTTGCTTATACATAGGTTTGAATAAGACTATTTGTCCAATAGAATGTCCTATCGGGCGCCGCCGCAGAGAGGTGAGGTCATGGATCGCAAGGCTTGAAAAATCATAAAGCAGTTGTTTTGAATCCCGGACGATGTGCGTCATCATCATCATCATGATCATCATCATCAGCATCATCATCATCATAGTCATCATCATCGTCATCGTCATCGTCGTCGTCGTCGTCATCGTCGTCGCCGTCGGAGTCCGAATCCGAGTCACCGTCGGTGTCGCTGTCGCTGTCCGAGTCGTCGCGCGTCGTGAAGACGATCTTCTTGTTGCGCAGACGCGTCGGAATGACGTTGCCGCTTCCGTCCACGAAGAACGTCAGAGAAGGCTCGAAGGCGATCTGACTCTCGGTGCCGGCGGGCACCTCCTTGGAGGTCCGGAGCTCGACCTCGATGAACTTCCCGGGAACCCGGTTCGCCTTGCCGCGCTTGGAGGTGAACGTCACCAGCAGCTGGCCGGGGACCGAGGTATCCGCCTCGAAGCTGGCCTTGCCATGACGCTTGTCCATGCGGACCTTCGGCGCTCGCTCGACGATCTCGGGGTCGTAGTTCAGTCCCACCTGTCCCTCGGCGATCATGAACGGCTCGAGTGTTTCGACGCCCACGGTCACCTTGTCGCCGGGGCGTACCCGGTCGCCATCGACCTCGACGTCGGGATCGACCGCCGGACGGCGGATTCGCAGCTCTCCACCGCGAGGCTCGACCGTCAGCTCGTTGCCGTTGGCCGCGAACAGAAGCGTCTGCCCGGTGTCGATGTCGACGTCGAAGCGCTCCCGGGCGCGGACGGCATCGTCGAGGCGCAAGAAGACCACCGCTAGCGGCCCCTTGACCTTGTTGACCCGGCCGGCGGCCGAGCTGAACTGGACGGAGACGGTCTGCCCTCGGTCGGAGGTGCTCAGGCCGGCATCGGCCGTCACCTTGCGGCCGAAGACCTCGACCCGCTCGACCCCGGCGAACGGACCGTCGAGCCCGAGCCGCTTGAGCCGCGGAGCGGCCACCTCGAAGACGACCTGGCCTTCCGCCAGCCGGCGCGCGTCGTAGGTGCGAAGCACGATCGCCGCACTCCCGCCGACCTCACCGACAGAGTCGTTGACCCGAAGCCGCAGGGTGTTTCGCTCGAGCGACCCGTGCGCGACGACCGCGGCGGCCAGCACCGCCACGGCCGTGACCACTCGCGTCGTGAGTTTCTTGGAACCAGTTGTCATTCGTATCTCCTTTTTCGCGCGGGTCCGACCGTTGGCACTGCATGTCTGTCGACCCACACCTCTATGGACAGCCGAACGACGGCGCTGGAACAGCAAGTTCAGGCCAAAATGAAAAGGAGGCGGAAGTGAGCCCGCGCCTAGTCCTGGGCCAGGAAATCCAGCGCTTCCTGGCAGTGGAGCGCCGGATAGCGCCGGCCGTTCACCGGGTCCACCACCTGGACGCTCGAGGCCTCTAGTGCCGCCTCGATATCGTCGACGCTCGCGTCGGGATTCTCCTTTCGGAGCAGCAGAGCGCACCCGGCGACCATCGGCGACGAGAACGAAGTCCCCGGCACGGTCACCGTTCCGCCGCCGGCGCGAGCCGTGGTGATCATCGCGCCGGGCGCCACCAGGTCCATCTTCGCGCTGCGGCAGCTGAAGCAGACGACCTGGTTGGGCCCCGTCGTCGGGTCCTGGCAGTCCGAGAAGCCGATCGGGCCGAGGTCCTCGTCGTAGACCGCACCCACCGAAAGGGCGTCTTTGACGCACGCCGGAGAGCTCATCTTGCCCGCGGTCCCGGAGTTACCGGCCGCGGCGACCGGCACGATGCCGGCCTCCCGAAGGGCCTTGAACGCGGCGGTATAGGCCCGGTTGGTGGCGCCCTTGCGGTCGCAGTTGCCGCCCCAGAGCTTCACGCTGCCGAAGCTCATGTTGAGGGCATCGGCCTCCGGACCCTCCTCGAGCAGCCAGTCGATGGCCGCGAGCACGTCCGCGGTGTCGGGCCCGGCGACGCTGCCGACCTTGACCATGTGCAGCTTCGCCTTCATGGCGACCCCCCTGGCCGCCTGCTTGCCTCGCGAGACGATCACGCCCGACACCGCGGTGCCATGACCGACGTCGTCCTCGGCCGAGCCACGCCCCGACTGCCGAGCCGAGCCATTCGGGCAGCAGTCGGGGCTACAGAAACACTCCTGCCCCTTGAGAGCCTTCTTGAGGTCGGTGTGATCCGTATCGACTCCGGAGTCCATGACCACCACCCGCCGGCCCTTGCCGTGCTTGGCACCCTTGCGCGCTTGAGTGACTCCCGCGGTGGGAATCGCCTCGGCCAGGCTCCACTCGAGACGCTCCGACAGGCCGACGGCAGCGACCGCCGGGTCGGCAGCGAGGGCCTGTACGCCCTCGGCGTCGGTCTCGACCACCATCGAGTTGAAGGCTCGATGGCGCCGCTCGACCCGTACCTCGGCCGGGAGACGAGCCGCCAGGCGGTCGGCGGTGCGAGCGAGCTCTTCGCGAGCCGCCCGAGCGCGAAAGCTACTCAATCTCCGTCCGGAGTCGGTACGAACGTCGAGGACGACGATCGCCCGGACGCGCTCGGCGCGGCCGAGCTCGCTCACGAGCTCACGGTCCACCTTGCCGCTCGCCTCGATCTCGAGGCGCAGCGCCTCGGGCAGGCGCTCGGTCGGTAGACGCTCGGCGGAACGAGCCGCCGCCCCAAACCCGACCCAGGTGACGAGAACGAAGAAGAAGACTAGACGCCCGAGTGAACCCATGTGCACCTCCCCTTTCCGGTCGTCGAAGTTTGGCACAACCGTAGGAGTCGCCCAGTGGACGGCTTCATTCTCGACCGGAGCACGTCAGAGCTGACGGAGGGGGCGATCCTGACCTCGCAGAACGCCCCCTCCAGCCACAATTCTCGACTACTCCAACCCTGTGAAGTCGACCGCGACGACGTTGCTCAGCTCGCAGGTCGCCTGATCGATCGCCTGGAAGTAGACCGTTCGACCGGCGAGCGGCACCGGGATGAACGGCTCGATCACGGCCACGCCGGTGGCGTCGGCAACGCCGAACCGGAAGTTGTTCACCCTCGGACCAACGTCGAACAGGACCGGGCCGCAGCCGGCGACCACGCGCACCGAAGGCGTCGGCGCTCGACCACCGCCCAGGAGCACGCGTCCGCCCGGCGTCGCACCGATCACGGGGAACTGGTTGAAGACGCCGGCCTCTCCGGGCTCCGGAGCGAAGAGGGTGAGACTCGGATCGAGGTTGATGAACAGCACCATGCCGTCGTGATCGGCCGAGCGCAGCGCGGTGGTCGGGTCGTCGTCGAAGCTCGCCGGAGCGTCGGCGTTCCCGCGGCCGTACTGCACGTCCGTCACGAACGGCGCCAGTGGCGCCGAGGTCAGCATGTGGTCCAGCACCTGAGCGCTCCCCCCGAAGATGAACGAGTAACGCTCCTCCTCGGCCAGGTCGAGCACGTGGTTGGTCAGATCGGGGTCGACCTCGTCGGTCCCCGGCACCAGGGCCCCGAGCGGATCGAGGTTGCCGGTGATCTGCCCCATCACGTCGACGTACCCGTCGGTGAACTGGAAGGCGTTGAAGTCGCCGGTCACCACCAGGTTCTCGGTCGGATCGGCCACCTGGCGTCCCTGGATGTAGACCGAGAGCTCGAATGCCTGCTCGAAGCGCTTCTGCCGCACGCGATCGCCGTCGCTGGGATCGTCGATCCCGCCCAGCGACCGCTGATGTACGTTGACCACGACCAGCGGGAAGGTATCGCCAGTGCCGATGTAATCCGCCTCCAGCACCAGCGGTGGCCGGTCGTAGAGCAGCGAGCCGTCGAAGGCGAAGATGATCGCCTCGCCGAACTGCTCGACCAGGTTTACGACGATCGTGTCGTCGCGCGTCAGGTAGCCGACGTTGATGCCTCCGACGTCGTTGCCGGGCAGAGCCCAGGCGCTGTAGGAGAGCGTCGGATCGTCGGTTTGGATACGCGCCGCCAGATCCTCCAGAACGCCTACGCCTTCGACCTCCTGCAGGGCGACGACGTCGGGCGCTCCGAGCACCTCTCGAATCTGTCGCGAGAACTTCTCGAGCCGATCGTCATACTCCTGCTGGGTCGCCGGCACCGGGCTGCACTCGGCCGGATCCGGATCGCACAGCCGCTCGACGTTCTGGGTAGCGATCGTCAGCTCGCCGTCGGCACGATCCCGGACCGGCCGTGGCAGCACCGGCGCGCCCCCCAGAGTCAGACTCGTGGGCAGCACCTGGTAATCGCCGAACGAGAAGCCGAGTGGACCGGTGGCGGACACCTCCTGGTTGCCGAACACCGGATCGTCGGGGAGGCCGGCACCGTCGACGTCGACCTCGAAGAGCTCGGGGTTGCCGTCCCAGACCGGTAGCCCGGTGATCCCCGGGAACTCGATCCCCGGCTCGCGGAAGACACGCTCGAGCTTGGCCACCGTAGCGGTGTCACCGAACCGATCGGTCGGCGCGTTGGCGAGGCCGTCGAAGCTCACGATCATCCCCTCGAAGCGCTCGACCTCGTTGTCGGGCTGCGGTTGGATGGGCGACGGCGTGGTCTCGTCGAAGAGGACCGGGGCGGGCAGGAGACCGCCGGTCGAATCCAGGATCACGAGCGGACTCGCCCCGAGCTCGGTGTGATCGAAGAACTCGATGACCTCGCCGCGCACGTCAACGACGTCGCCGACCGAGACCACCGGCATGACGTCGGTGAACACGAAGAGGCCCTGCGAGGTCTCGACGTCGCCATCCGCGCGGGCGTCCGGGGTCTGGATGAAGAACCCGTCCTCGGCGATGCCGGTCACGACGTTGTCGGTGGTGTTGACCACCGAGCCCTCGAACGGGCTCACGAGGCCCGAGCCCTGGATCTCGTGGATCTCGAGAGCCGGACCGCCGATCAGGCAGTCGTCCATGACCGAGGTGTTCGGCCCTCCCGGAGTCACGCAGCGGAGGCTCAGATCGACGTTGTTCTGCTCGGTATCGGTTCCGTCCGGGAAGCGCGAGATGCCGAGGCTGTCGTCCCCGGTCGCACCGGGATCCTCGAGACCGACGCCCGAGCCCTCGGTATAGGGCGCCGCGGTGTCCCCCTCGTAGCTCACGGCTTCGACCACCTGGCCGTCCAGTACCAGGGCCACCGCATCGGGGGCGCCGTTCTGAATGGATGAGATGGCCTCGAGGTCGCAGTTCGGGACCGTCAGGGCGTCGACGCAGACCACGAAGTAGTCGCCCGCGGCCAGACTCACGGCGGGTAGATCCACCGATTCGTAGACCGCGCCGCTCGAGCCGTTGACCAGCTCGAGCGTCCAGCTGTCCAGGTCGACCGCCTCGCCGGTGATGTTCAGAAGCTCCACGAACTCGGCGAAGTCGGAGCTCGGTTGG
Organism: Phenganax marumi; assembly: GCA_025400095.1. Classification (NCBI taxonomy): domain Eukaryota; kingdom Metazoa; phylum Cnidaria; class Anthozoa; order Malacalcyonacea; family Clavulariidae; genus Phenganax; species Phenganax marumi. Next base: position 9,182 of record JAODVM010142742.1, on the reverse strand, counting down.
TCGTAGTCGATCTCGTTGATCACGATCGCCGAGCGCACCGGCTGGATACAGTCGGCGGCCGCTTCGAGGTTGGGCTCACCCGGGGAGATGCAGCGCAACGACAGATCGACGTTGTTCATCTCCGTGTCGACACCGTCCGGGAAGCGAGCGATGCCCGCGAAGTCGACGGACGAGAAGTCCTCGAGCCCGTCGCCCGAGCCCTCGGTGAAGCCCGGAACGTCGCCCTCGTAGCTCACCGCGTCGAGAATCGAGCCGCCGAACGTCAAGGCGACGGCGTCGGGGGAGCCGTTCTGGATGAAGTTGGTATCGGGGTCGTCGTCCAGATCGCAGTTGATGGTCGTGCCCGCGTTGGCGCAGACGACGAAGTAGTCACCCGCCGCGAGGCTCACCGCCGGCAACGCGATCGTGTCGTAGACGGCTCCGCCGTTGCCGTTGACGAGCTCGACCGCGACTCCGGAGAGGTCGGCAGCGCTCGCCCCGACGTTCTTGATCTCGATGAACTCGGCGGCGTCGGTGCCACTCTGGTCGTAGTCGATCTCGTTGATCACCAGCATCGGCGGCTCGGGCGGCGCGCACCCGCCGGCGTCCGACGAGTTGGCGAGACCCGGCGTGATGCAGCGCAGGGAGAGATCGAGGTCGTTCATGTCGGTGTCGACACCGTCGGGCAGGCGCGACAGGCCGGCGAAGTCGACGGCGGGATCGTCCTCGAGCCCGGCACCCGAGCCCTCGGTGAAACCTGCGGTATCGCCCTCGTAGCTGACCGTATCGACGATCGCCGTCCCGAGCATCAGGGCGACCGCGTCGGGCGCGCCGTTCTGAATCAGATTCGTGTCCGGCGACACGTCGAGATCGCAGTTCAGGACGTTGGCCGCGTCTCCGCAAACCACGAAATAACCGCCCGCCGGGAGCTCATGATCGGGTAGATCGATCGTCTGATAGATCACCGCGCCGTTGCCGTTGACCAGCTCCAGGGTGAAGGCGTCCAGGTTGACCGAGGCCGCACCGACGTTCTTTAGCTCGACGAACTCGGCGGCATCGGTGCCGTCCTGGTCGTAGTCGATCTCGTTGATCACCAACTCCGGCACCGCCGGGGGCACACAGTCGCTCGCTTCAACGACGTTCACCTCGCCGGGGGTCGCACAGCGGAGCGACAGATCGACGTTGTTCATATCGGTATCGGTTCCGTCGGGGAACCGGGAGATGCTGGCGAGATCGATGCCCGGATCGTCTTCGAGCCCGAGCCCCGAGCCCTCGGTGAATCCGGCAGTGTCGCCTTCGTAGCTGACGGCGTCCACGACTCCACCGCCGACGAGCTGCAGCGCGACGGCATCGGGAGCACCGTTCTGGATGAAGTTCGTGTCGGGATCGTCGTCGAGGTCGCAGTTCGGCACGTTCGCGGCGTCGCCGCAGACGACGAAGTAGTCGCCGGGCACCAGGCTCACCGCCGGCAGGGCGATCGTGTCGTAGACCGCTCCGCCGTTGCCGTTCACGAACACGACCTCGTAGCTGGCGAGATCCACGGTCACGGAGCCGGTGTTCTTGATCTCGACGAACTCGGCGGCGTCGGTGCCGTCCTGGTCGTAGTCGATCTCGTTGATCACCAGCATCGGCTCGGAGGGCGACAGAGCGCCGCAGGTGCCGGGATCGGGCAGCGTGAAGGCGCTGTCCCAGGTCGTGGTGATCTGCTCGCTCGTCTCGTCGTCTCCGGTCAGACCGTTGCCGCCGCCGGTGACCTCGTTGCCGGACTCGAGCGTGATCCGCTTGGTCGAATTCCCGTCCGCTGGGTCAGAGGCCTGCTGAGGCATGGTGAAGGCGTCGGTCAGATAGATCGAGGCGTCGGTGTCGGCGTCGGGACCGTCGACGCTCAATCCGGTCTTGTCGGCGATGTCGTTGCTCGTCGACGGGGTACCGATGTTCACCATGTCCACGTCCGACACCAGGTCGCTCGATCCGTCCCAGAAGAAGAGCACGGCGTTCTCGCCACTGTTCGTCAGGCCACGGCTGGTGCCGATCGAACCGGTGAAGGCCTCGAGCATGTCGGGCGTGCCGGCGTCCGTACCGGCGAGCTCGAAGTCCGCGGCAAGACCATAGGCCGTCAGAAAACCCGCACCGTCGAAGGCGATCGTCACGACGCCGCCGGCGGGGATCACCGCTCCCGCGGGAAAGCGGGCGATGAAGTCGGAGCTCGTGATGTCGGGTGCCGGTCCGCCGCCGAAGGCGCCCGCGAGAAGCGCGTAGTCCTCGTCGTCGGAGATGTAGTAGTCGTCGAGCGCGATGTCGCTCGCCGTCGGGTTGGCGATCTCGAGAAACTCGCTCTCCGTAGGGGTAATGACCGCCTCGCACAGCAGCAGGTGGTCGTCGGTCGCGAGCGACGGGCTCGCACTCGTCAGAACCAGGCTCAGCAGAACACCCGCTAGTCGCCCGTACCGGATCCGAAAACAGCTCATGATTCCTCCTCTCGCCAGAACCTGCCCACTCTCGACGGCAGCCGCGTGAACCGACGGTCACAGCGTTGTGACGATCGGATGCCACCGTTCCGGGCACCTCCCCAACTGGATTTGAAATAGGCTTCCGCCGTCGACGATCCTATCGATCGTTGGCCATCTGCTCAACCGAAAAACTCAATAAAGATATAGCTGAAACGCTATATTCGAGGCTCCGTCGACAGCTAGGCGGCGGAGGGTGTGAAGGAATCAATTCCCGAGCCGACGCCACGGGAATATGATTCAAACGCTAGGGGCGAAGGAGATCTCGAGAGGATCTCGCCATGAGTCACGAGGAGCAGATCGCCCAGGCCGCGCAGGAGGCCGCCCAGGACGTCCGCCAGGAGGACGCCGAGCGAGCCGCCCGCACCACCGAAGAGAAGAAGAAGAAGCGCAAGAGCCTCGACTCGCCTCTCCTGCTGGCGGCTCTGCTCGTGACGCTCGTCGCGCTGACGGCGATCAACCTGACGGGTCACGGGATGATCCGCAAACCGCCCCCGGCGACACCGGCCGAGGTCCGAGCAGACGTCGGAGAGGAGGTCGATCAGATCGCCATGGAGCTCGAGGCGACGGTCGAGGCCGTGGGCGAGCTGCCCGAGTCGATCGACCACCTCGTCCCGCCTGCGACCGAGCGTTTCAGCTACCAGAAGCTCGACGCCGAGAGCTACCGGCTATCGCTGACGCTCGACGGCGAGACCGTCGAGCACGACGCGGGCGGCTAACGCCTACCCGGCGGGCTCGATCACGAAGATCACCTTGCGCCCGCGGATGACCATCGACCCGTCACGATAGGCGTCGGGGACCATCTCCTTCATCCGGTGATTCCGGCTATTGAAGCGCACCGAGAATCCTCGGGCGACGCCGGTGTTGGGCCGGCGGGGCCGACCGCGCCGATCTACCCAGTTCTCCCAGTCGTACCAGACGCCGGCCGCAGACTGGTCCCACTGCATGCGATTCCGGAGATACGGCTCCATCTCCGGAGGAGCGAGACCCCAGCGTCGATCCCGCGGGAACTCGCCGTTGTCGGAGACGTACTCCATCAGGGCCTGACGGAAGAAGAGAAAGTCGGTGACGATCCGCTGGGCGCGAGCCTTCTGGATCTGCACCACCAGCATCGGGACCAGAATGTTGGCCAGGATGCCGAGGATCGCTACGACGACGAGGATCTCGATCAGGGTGAAGCCGCGCGAGGGGCGCCTGCGCCGGGGGTCTCTAAGGTGCTGCATGGAGCCTTCCTGCTACCTCTGTAGCTGCCGGCTCTCCTACGACTCCCGCAGGTTACGCAACTTTTCTGGGCGCCGCATGTGAATACTTCACAGGCTGCGAATCTTTACAAAGTCGCCAGGAACTCCTCGAGCTCGTCCGTGTCGAACTTGAACGGCCCCATGCCCCCCTTGTACGCCACCCGGCCTCCCGTGTCGATCACGTAGAGGCGCTCCGGCCAGGCCGCGAAGCACGCGTTCGCCGTGTTCCGGATGTCGTCGACCAGGGTCATGCCCTCGACTCCCATCTTGCTCACGAAGGCTTGCGCCCTGATCATGCGCTCGGCGTCGGTGCGCGGCTGATCGAAGACGACCCCCTCCTCCTCGTTGACGGACATCTGCCACTCGTCGGCCGGATGCGCCTCCTTGATGTAGATGTAGACGAGCTCGATCTTGTCGGCGAGCTCGATCCGGATCTCTTCGAGCCGGTCCACCCGGGACCGGAAGGGCGGTCAGGTATAGCTACCGAAGGCCAGAACGACCGGACGTTCCCGGTAGAGATCCGAGAGCATGGCGCGGCCGCCGCCATCCGCACGCGAGAGCTCCAGGTCCGGGGCCAGGTCGCCGACCTGAAGCTGACCCTCGGTCCGAATGTCGTACTCGTTGTAGCGGATCAGGCCGTGCACCATCGCCTGGTAGTAGCCGTCGGCGCCGGCGGCTCCGAGCACCACGAGCACGATCGAGCCGATCAGGATCTTCTTGAGCATGTCGCCTCCTTCGAGTGGCTCGGATCATAGCCCGAGAAAACGCGCCACCTCCGCCGCCGCTCGCTCGCTGGCCCCGGAGGGCCCGATGCGACGCCGAAGCTCCGCGAGGTCGGCTCGCATCGCCGCGATCCGCTCGCTCGACCGAAGCAGGTCGAGCGCCTCGGCGGCGAGCGCCTCCGGTGTCGCCTGACCCTGGATCAGCTCCGGCACCGCTCGCCTCTCGAGCAGCAGGTTGACGATGCTGTGGTGGGGCAGATCGACCAACAGCAGACCCGCCCAGTAGCTCCAGAGATTCACGCGGTGCATCGTGACCATGGGTGTGCCGACGAGGCCGATCTCGAGGTTGACCGTACCGATCGCACAGATCGCCAGATGCGAGTCGGCGATCACCTCGAACCGCTCCTCCGAGACGACTTCGAGATCGAGCCCCGAGGCGTCGCCGTAGCTCGCGATCTCTTCGGGCGTGATGGTAGCGGCCCGAATCAACCGGAAATGGCAAGGAGCTCCGGCGGCCAGCCGCCGGGCGCTCTCGAGCTGCAGCGGCAACAACGACTCGAGCTCCGAGCGTCGCGACCCGGGCAGTAGCGCCACCCGGAACGGCTCGTCCGTCCCTCGCGTCGACTCCCAGGCCCGGTGGCGGGCTTCGACCTCCTCCATCAAAGGATGGCCGACGTAGACCACGTCGACCCCGTGCTCGCGATAGAACTCCTCTTCGAACGGAAAGACCACGATCATCCGGTCGACATAGCGCTCGATCTTCTTCACTCGCCCACGCCGCCACGCCCATACCTGGGGGCTCACGTAGTAGAGGACCTTCACCCCGCGCTCGTGGAGCTTGCGGGCGAGGCGCAGGTTGAACTCGGGAAAGTCGACCAGGATCGCGACCTCGGGCTTACGCTCCTCCACCTCGTCGAGCAGGGCGGCGAAGATCTCCCGGGCGCGACCGAGGATCTTCAGCGCCTCGGTGATGCCGATCACCGAGATCTCGGCGCTGTGGGCGACCGTCTCGAGCCCGGCCGCCTGCAGCTCGTCGCCTCCGAGCCCGAAGGCGCACAGATCGGGTCGCTGCGCGCGCAAGGCCGTGAGAAGGCGGGCCGCTTTCAGGTCGCCCGAGGCCTCACCCGCTACCAGCAGCAGATCCGAGGCGCCCATGCGGCTCCGACGCTATCAGTCCTGCGGACTTCGACTCCCCTTTCCGCCTTACCCGGTGAACGAGGGTCTTCCAGGAGGGCGGCAGATGAATCAGCGAATCAGACGGGCTCTGACGATCGTACTCGGCCTCGCGGCGGCGGCACAGTCGACGGCCGCACCCGCGGCTCCACCTCCCGCGGGTCGGGTCTACTTCACGATTCTCGTGGGTCTCGAGGGACCGCACGAGCTCGCTGGCCGGTGCCTCGAATTCGAGCGCGACACCTTCTGCCTTGCGGACGGCTCCTCGTGCGGCACCTGGCGGCGAACCGGCTCCAAGGGACGCCGGTCCGAGCTCGAACTGCGGTTGAGCGTCGCCGACGGGAGCGACGCGGGCGCCGCACTCGAGGCCATTGCCCGGCTCGACGCGCGGGGAGCGGGCAGCTCGATCGGCGGTACCGCCACAGTCGTGTCAGCCACCGGACAGTTCAACTTCGCCTTCGGGGGGCGTCAGCTGCCACGACGCGAGTGCCAGCGCTTGATCGGTCGCTTCGATCCGTCACCCGCTCCGGATCTCGACGTGGCCGGATCGGGCGTATTGGCCACCGAGAGTCGGCGGGTGCGGGGTTTCGACACCGTCTCGCTGGTCGATACGGGACTCCTGGTCGTCGACCGCACCGGCAGCGAGTCGCTCGAGATCACCGCCGAGGACAACATTCTTCCGATCCTGCGCTCGGACGTGCGCGGCGGCGAGCTGCTCCTCGGCATCGCCTCCAGAGGCGATGTCCGGCCCACGGAGCCGATCACCTATCGACTCACGGCTCGCGACCTCGACGGACTCGCCCTGGGTGGCAACGCCGAAGCGCGCCTGAGCGGCCTCGTGAGCGATCGCTTCGGGGCGGAGCTCGGAGGGAACTCGACGGCGAGGGCCGAGGGGCTCGCCGAGCGACAGGAGCTCCAGATCACCGGATCGGCCCGCTACTCCGCCGAGAGCCTGCGAACTCGAGAGGTCTCTATCGATCAGTCCGGATCGAGCCGGACCCTGGTTCGTGTGAGTGAACGGCTGGTCGGCCGGGTGGGCGGCTCGGCGGTGCTCGAGTACATCGGCGACCCCATCGTCGAGGTCGAGACCTCGGGCTCCGCCGTGGTGCGCCGCATCGACGGGTAGCGAGCACGCTAGCGACTCGCCATCGGCTGCCACGGATTGCGCGTCGGGGTCGAGCGTATTGTCAACTGCGCATCCGGCCATCCGAAGGCGGCTGCCGCCGAGCCGCCGAAACCTACCCACTTTCGGAAAAGAATCGGTGGATTCCACCTGGTTTTCGGCGTGCCGCCGCTTTCGCCGGGCGCCGAAAGCCCTCCAGAAGCGCCATTTCCCGGCTCTCGAGATTGGCACGCCCCTTGCGCTCTCTGAGGACCGAGAGCTAGGGGGTTTTCGTGAACCGGACGCGAGAGAGAGCGAAGCGAGGTCGAGCCGACAGATCCGCCGCGCCTCGCCTCCGCGTCGTCGAGGGATCCGGCGAGCCCACCCCTTCCGGCCCCACCGCGAGCGAGAGTGAGCGGCCCGGGGCCGACATTCGCACCAAGATCCTCTCGCTGGTCGTACTCTCGGCCCTCCTGCCGGCGGCGCTGGTCGGCTTCGTCTCCTACCTCACCGCCCGGAACATTCAGGAGGAGGAGCTCTCCGAGCAGCTCTCGGCACGCGTCGCCGCGATCGATGCCCAGATGGAACGCTTCTTCTCGGATCGCCTTGCCGACTCCGAGGTGTTCGCCAACTCGTTCGTGATCTCCGAGGGCCTCGACGTCTGGCGACGGGCCGAGGGGTACGCCGACGAGGCCGCCAAGGCGGGGGCCGCGCAGCGGATCGGCGCCTATCTCAAGGAGGTTCACGGCCGCTACCCCCTCTATCGCGAGCTCGCGGTCTACGACGCGTCGGGCGATCTGGTCGCCGGTGCCGGACCGACGCACCGGGAGTCGGCCAGCCCGACGCCGCTACCCCCTCCGATCGAGGCGGTCGAAGCGCACCTTCGCCACGCCGACGGACAACCCCTCTCGCACGTGGTGCGACAGGTTCGGGGTCGCGACGGTGAGTGGGTCGGAACGCTCGTCACCGCCGGCTCTCTGGAAGCGCTGTGGACCGATCTCGCCAACGCCCAGCAGCAGAACCGCGGGCGAACTCGCGTGATCGACCCACGCTCCTTCGCCCTCTTCGACAGCGCAATCTACCCCGAGTCGTCTCTCGACCCGATCGACTCCGACGGCATGCGACTGGCCCTCGCCGGTGAGCCCGGCTTCGCCCACTACCTCGACGAGGACGGCGAGCAGGTCGTCGCGGCCTACCGGACACAGGGTCGCCACGGGGTCGGCGTTCTGGTCGAGCTCACCGCTGAGCAGGCCTACGCGGTCAGCCACCGGCTCCGCGACTTCGCGCTGCTCTCGAGTCTGCTCGCAGCCGGTCTGATCGCAGCGCTCGGTTTCTGGGTCGTCGTGGGACTGACCCGACCGATCGCGGCTCTCACATCCGGCGCCCAGGCCGCCGCCCAGGGGAACCTCGGAATCCAGATCCCCGTCACCTCGCGCGACGAGATCGGCCACCTCACACGCGTCTTCAACAAGATGGTGCGCTCGCTCCAGGAGTCGCGCGCCAAGCTCCAGGAGCTCTCGAGCACCGACGAGCTGACCGGCCTCTACAACCGGCGTCACCTCGGCGTCAGTCTGTTCGTCCTCGGGCTCGCCCACGGCGGAGTGTCGGTGTTTCAGTTCCACGCGGAGCACGTCGGTCATTCGTCAGAGCCCACTGAAACTGCACGTTGTTTGCGGACACGAGTCATCAGACTCAGGCAGATTGGGATTCAAGTTTATCGTTTTGAGTTAGATGGGGCCAATGAAAGTCGTAGTGCCCCCTGTGGGGGGATTCAAGTGGCCGAAGGGCCGAAGGGAACCACTTGGTTTTGACACCAGAAGTGAGTGAATAACTTTTCGGGCACAAAAACGCCGCCTTTGGCTCACACAATTCAAACCTTCCAAGGCTGCTGGAGCTTCATGCTCAGCGGCCACATCCTCGGCCCTCCGGTCCCCCGAAAAGGTGTGACGCCGTGAGGCCCGTGGTTTTCAAGGGAGATCTCTTTGAGTGCACGGGGAGAAGCTTCCTTGGGAATCGTTTCACCTGTAGCAAGAAGCTACTAGTAGGTCTTTGATAGTAGGTCTTTGACGCTACTAGAAAACAAGACCCAAAGAGATAAGATTTCTAGAGTGATACTAAAAGCTTTCTTGGTTATGCCATCCCGGCGCAGCTTTACGCGTTTTCCCCAGCTCGCCGGGTTTACTGACCCAGTTGGTGGAGTCACCAAGCCTTTGGATACTCACACTGAGCTGGCATGGTTTGTATGAATATCAAGCCACTGAGCGAGCTCAGTCACTCAATTGATGCACCAAGAGTTTTTTATGACACCGAAGGGATGACCACAATGCGGGATGCACATGATGCATCACCACAGTTGAAACTACCAGAGTAAATGGAGGTGTGAGGGAATGAAGCTACTAGTAGCAAGGGCATCGCTAGTAACAAGTGCATCGCTACTAGTAGCAAGAAGCTACTAGTA
>JAODVM010142631.1:0-15090 GCA_025400095.1 Phenganax marumi | reverse complement strand
CACTCTTGCCGGACACCCTTCTATGACTGCACTGTTAAACTGTGGTCTACTCTTGTAGGACACCCTTTTATCGATCTCTATAGGTGGAAAACTCTGGTCCACTCCTGTAGGACACTCTTGCCGGACACCCTTCTATGACTGCACTGTTAAACTGTGGTCTACTCTTGTAGGACACCCTTTTATCGATCTGGAAAACTCTGGTCCACTCCTGTAGGACACTCTTGTTGGACACACTTTGTGGAAAACTCTGGTCCACTCTTGTAGGACACTCTTGTCACACACCCTTGACATTCTTGTGGAAACAGAGGTGGCTGCCTGACTGTTTGACATGGTGTTTGCACTTGCAAGCAGTTGGATGAGAGTTGCACCATGCACCATGCACTGCGTGAACCTTGGGCTTAGTGTCTCTTGTTGTTTGCAAGCGGCCTACGCTTGAGATGCCGAACGCTTCTCTTTAAAGGCATTCACTTGCTTGGACGTCATGATCGATAAATGCTTCCATGTTGGCGCAGGTCCTGACTCCAAGCAAGGATTTGAATCTTGCTCACTGGGCCAGCTGACCCAGGGCTCTGAGAGGATGTGCTGTAAGGCTTCTAGATGCCTGCCTGCTACCTGTTCTCCGATTGGTGCAGTATCTTGTAGCACCGGAGGTCATAGATCTTCGATCAAGCGACACACTGTGTTAGACAGTGTGATGTGAGACTTCTTCACTTGGGTCTCATGCTGTAGTATATCCTCCGCGAGTTTGAGAACCCTGCATCTGTGAGGATTCATAGCTGCTGCCGCGATTCTTTTTGGCGATGGGAGATGCCGGATCCATGGATTTGATCTCCTGGCTGTGGCTGTCCCGCAATGGACCCTGTTGCTAGCCACAGCTAGCATAGCGGCCGTAGGGAATGGATGTCAGTACTGGGATCGGCGCATCGTAGATTTTCCCACTGTACTTGTCCTTCTGTATGCCACCTCTTTTGTCCGAGTGCGGCAGGACAACCAGCTGCAAGTAGTACACCAGCCTTGAGCTGCAAGGTGACTTGTGTTCCATCACTCAAGGACCTCATCGCCGAAAGAAGATGTGGCTCCAGCTTCTGCTCGTTTTGCTCACCTTGCTCACCTTGTCTTCGCACAAGAACTCAGACTCGGTGTTGCTGTCCTTGCTGACAGTTCGTCGCACAGTGATGAGCAGGCTTCGTCCATCTCAAGGTCTTGCTCCAGTTTCCGACAGGGACACATGTCCGACAGAGTGCCGTTAGTGCATCAAAAATACCATTCCACGAACTGTCCACGAACAGCCTTGGGTTCTACGAAGGTCAACCGCCTTCCACGACGTTAGTATAGCAAAACCCTTTCTGTGCACTACCCTTCCGTTTGCCTTTGAAGAATATAGATGGGTCAGTTTGGTGCCATTGACCTATAAAACACCAACTAGGCCTCCTCTCAGGCTATGGGTTATACCATTCTGATATCTGCCATAAGACCAGGGTGGGATATCCCAGAGACCAACGTATCGACCGATCTCCTGCCACATCCCACAGCTGTCTCCTATCCTGCCTCTCACTTTCGCTCGCGGCCTTTCCTGGTGAGGCTGCGCTTGTGGACGTGGCCAAATGCTGGAAGCTGTGCAACCCTGATGATGATGTGGAGGACTGGTTGGTGTTGAAGATGTGAACTACACCCCTGCAAGACCAAACCCTCCAAATTAAAACTCCTCCTTGAGATTTGAAAACGTGCTAGAAGTACTAGGCCCCAAGTGCCAAACACACAGAGGCAAATGCAATCTAGTATCTTGGATTGGATCTTGACTCCTCCCCCACGATTCTTGCCCACCATCATGTTGGCAGTCTTTGTGACTATCCAGGAATGGGCCAAAAAGGAAGGTGACTTCCACCGACACTTGGCCACACATGTGGGGGAATGTGTGCAGTAATTGGAGCAGTGGGTGTTGGATGGTCTTGCAGGACCTGAGCCTGGACCCTGATTGAGGTGACCCCAACCCAGGTGGTTGCCAAGTAGCACTATGTCCTGATCCGAACAAATGAGTTCTGTGACCAATCACAGTTTGTGAGCTCATGACCCTTGATGTCGGCTCGACTTCGTTGCGTGACGTCGGTTCGATTCGACCCGAATGGAGCAGGGTTCACTTTTGGATCTAGAACCTGTTTCGGTCCACTTGGAAGTGTGACCCCCAAAGTTTTCTTGGGTCTGTTAACCCTCCATCAAGCATAGACATGTGATCACTGAGCTATATAGCTCAACTGGATCCACCACATTTCCTGGTGATTCAGACCCTCCTGCAACTCCCACATTTTACGTATCCTCATGTCTGACTGTCCTGGATTGTCCTGGATTGGCCCTGGTTGACCCATCTTCCAGACCCTTCTGGACCCTGACCCACCCACAACCACGTCAGCCTGTCTGGACCGTCCTGGATTGGCCCTGGTTGACCCATCTTCCAGACCCTTCTGGACCCTGACCCACCCACAACCAGGTCAGCCCCTTTGAAGAGGTCTAGGGTGGAAAGTGCTGGTAGGGCCACTGGCTTGTTCTGGTGTCATTGCAATTAAGGAGCACTACATTCCTATGTCTCCAGAAGATATCGCGTGAGTGGAAGGCGGGCTTGGGTATGACCTCTGACAGATTGTTGGTGAGAACCTCTGACAGTTGAATCTTATTTTTTAGAATCCTTCATGACATAGGACTCCGTGACATGTAGGGTATTGGAGGTATTGTTCACAGATTTCACCCTAGGCACGTCGACAAATCAGGTCCTTGACCTGTAGGGCCCCTTCCATGCCTCCAGGGCATCAAGGCCTTGGCCATTGGGGAGCATCACATTGCACCACTCACTCAAGTATCTGTGAAGAAGAGGGATAAGGGTATATTACTTATACTCCCAATTAATATCTCACAGACTACAGTCAGTGCTGAAAGGACTTCGCAATAGGGAGGCCTCTCAAAGACTCCCTAAATGCAGGAAATCTGACCAAAATCCCTTTGTTCAGGGTCCAACTATGCAAAATCCAGATCGACATGGATTCCTGTCAAACTCCATTGGATCTTGCAATTTTTGGACCCTCCCCTTCCTTGCCCCTTCCTGTGTCTCCAGGTTTCCACACTTGACTCCCTGTGGACCTGTGCGCAGGCCAGACGGTGGATCCAAGAGGATGCAACAGCTCAAGGAGGCTTTGATAGCCCAGGTGCTGGGCTGGCATCTTTCTGGGGGTTGTGGGAAGCTGGATTGTCATGCCAGGAAACCTGGCAAAATTGTGGCCCTCCTACACCACCAGGTGAGGGTCTCAGGTGTTGAGAGCCTGAATTCCCTACAGGTCTAAGGCATATTCAAAATCCTAGCACATGAACCTGAATTCCCTACAGGTATAAGTCATCACTGGGACTTTGGACCTGTAGGGGTAGTGTCCTTGCTCCTAGTAGAGATGTCCTTTGTTCATGCATTTGACCTTCGGATCGGACGCAGAACGTCAGAACGAACGGCCGACTAAATAGGTGCAAGTGGATCAGACCACGCTGAATTTAAATATTCTAGATCGCATCTTTTTTTTAGTCAGGGACCGGCAAAAAATCAGTTTGGAAGGTGTCTGTAAGGTTTGTTGTAAGGATGTGCAGACTTGAACGATATTGCTTGTTTTGCAACAACATGTGACCATGGTGGACTTGCATACCTTCGCCATACATGTGTCATGGTAAGCAAAACGTCTTTGTGTAAGGCCTATTAGATTTCTTGGCAAGAAAAGACAACACCACTCAACTGGACGAGGAATTTGTCAACAAACGGCAGTTGCCACCACTTCCGATGACATGTGCCTCATCCAAGACGATGTTCCACAACTTGATGATCAAGAAGATCTTCCGCCTCCAGAAACGGATGATGAGTACGTGGAGCAGGAATGCTCTTCAGACTCCGACCCTTGGTTTGGAACCTTCAGAGGCCCACATGTCATGGTAGCCCTCACAGGGCCTTTGAGCATTTTGAGCCATGGTAACCCTCACAGGGTCATTGAGCCTCTTAATCATCTTATTAGATGGGATCCAGTCCCTGTTTTTGCTTTCCCAAACACGCTCCCATGTAAAGGGAATGGGTCCTTTCTGCCTCATGGGATGAGGGATCCATGCAACCATGTGAATTGGCACATGCAACCATGCGAATTGTCACAGAAGGCAGTATGGCGTGTCATGCAACAGGAGCAACACACCACAGAAGCAACATACCACACACACAGAAGCAACAGAAACAACACACCATGCAAAGGTGCATACAAAGCCACAGAAGGGATTGGGGTGAGGGATCCATAGCCCTCTTTTTCATTTGGGATACAGTACGTCAGTCGTTGGTGATAGGCACAAGGTGCACAAAGTGCACACCTAGGCCTCGGTACAGTGAATTAACGAAGCCACAACAAAAGAGAGCAGAAAAACAAGCATAGGGATGTGCTGAGAAGACAGAAGATTGTTTGAACCCTTGCTGCTCACACAGCCACAGGTCTCACTGTGTCTGACCCTTTGGCATGCAAACAATAAATGTGTACGTCTTTGGGCTGTCAGGGTTTTGAGCCTCTCGCAGCTTTGCTGCGTGAAAGCCACCAACTGCCAGTCACGCGCACTAGAGAGCAGCAAAGCTGCCTGCATCTAGGGAATGGGTCTATCTGGTATATACCCGTCGAAGGTTGTGACTGCGGCGCATCCACCTCACTTTCATGTGGACAAAAATAGATCTGCTTAGTATGTCCTTGACCTCAAGCTCGTTGGCGTCTTGCAGTTGATCTCTACTGAAGGTCCTCGCAGATCAGGATGCGGACCACACCCACTTGTGGCACAGCAAGTGGCGAGACAAGCTGGTCTCCCAGAGTCTCTCCGCTGGGGCCCTATTCCGCCCACGCTAAATGCTCCTCAGAGGAACAGCATTAAGCCTTGCCTCTTCATGGCAACAGTAGTCACGCCATCCTGACGGTCACTCTGACATCGGATCGAGGAACTGTGCCTCGACAGTGTCTCAGGGGAAGATCAGGACATTGAGCCTGCCATCTGAGAGAGATTGATTTGGTCCACTTTGCTTTGTCACAGCCTCACAGCTGCCTGGAGCATTGGACCAAAGGCATTCACTGCACTGATCTGCTTGACGGATGCAGCGTATGAATACCATACCGCTAGGTGTGCAACGGCATGAGCCTTTTTGTTGCTTGCGATATGATCTCCTCCAAGTGTGGCTCAGCTCATCTGCGTCCACCATTCCATAGCCCCACACTTGGCCTAAGACTGTGTAGCTCCATTGGCCACTGGCGCTGATACCAAGCTCAGTGATGGCCTGAAAACCGCAGCCGGTCATCGCGTCGGCATAGCCTTCACCGTCACCGTAGAAGCCAGAGCTTGCTTGCCTTCACCATGACATGGAAGGAGTCCCAGGCGTCCCTGATGCACGCATTGGCACATGTGGTGGCACAAAGCTCCGAGTTCTGCCTCAGAACTCAAGATCTCCTCGGACGAGGGCCTGGGGGGCGCAGCCCAGAATGCCTTGGTGAGGTGGCCACAGGTCATGTGGCAGACTATCTGGCCAGTTTCAAGGACCTGGTCACATCCAACTCTGTCTGCAGGGCTGCGTGCGTCCTTGGATGTAGTCCGACCTCCACCTTGATTCATCCGAATCTTGCTCCCTGGGAGCACCAAGTTGAAGATCAGCCATAATCTTCTGCGAACCCTGAATTCTGGTCCACAGTCTCGCAACCCAGACATCCAGCGAGGAAGAGTCGTCAGACGCTGGCTCACTGCAGGCTGTTGCAGCCCTTGCCAAGTTGAGCTTCAGGTTGTCGTGCTCAACCTTGCACAACCAGCTCTGGCATCCAGATTGTGCCATTCATGCAGACGATGCGGTTCTTGGCTTAGCCGCTTGCCATCGAGACGCAACCCTTTGGTTCCTAGCTGAAATCCTACTGCGGTTCTTGGCTTAGCCGCTTGCCATCCAAACGTCACCCTTTGGTTCCTAGCTGAAATCCTACTGCGGTTCTTGGCTTAGCCGCTTGCCATTCAGATCGACACCCTTTGGTTCCTAGCTGAAATCCTACTGCGGTTTTTGGCTTAGCCGCTTGCCATCCAGATCAACACCCTATATCACTCACAGAGGCACCACCTACAAGTCCAAAGACCCAGTAAAACCAGCTTGTTTGCTTTTTGGAATGCACGAGCAACTCCATTATACCAGATTACTGTGTTACAGGTTCTATTACTCATACGAATGCGCTTTCGAAAAGGCGTCAGTGCTCATGTTGTGATCCTGGGTGCTGGTGCTGGTGTTGTCAGCTGGCAATGCGCACTGTCAATCCAGGGTGCTTCTGCTGGTGTTAGCTGGTTGTGCACACTTTGGAGGTGCTGTAAGCTGGCTGTGCAGGCTGTGTGTACATTGTACATTCTTGTTCCAGCCAGCCCCATGTGAGCAGGTTGTGGGATTCTGCCTAGCTATCTGGGTCTATGCTGGTGTAATTTTCGTGTGTGATCACAAACACCTGAATCGATACGATCGATACCAGTTGCTGCTAGTGTGAAACCTTATCCCCCAGTCTTCACACTTTTCTCGGTGGTCACTGAGGAGATCCCGGTGGACCCCACGATCACTGGTGATGGTGAGATGCCAGGTGGCAGCTGGGATGCATATTGGTTTTGAGTGTTTTACAGTGGTGCAACTTTGTCACATAGTTATATATACAGCGCTGGGGTTCTCACTTTTGAGGTTGACCTTTTTGCAGTCTTTTGCGCACGCACAAACTAACTCCTCTTTACTAAAGTGTTCTTCGCATGTTTTGACCGTAGCTTGCATATTTTCCTTGATGAAGTGGTTTAGGATCTCAACTCACTAGCATGTGGACACATCACCAATGCCCTTATTCTACTGGAGTTGGTCACATGTACTGGGTCTTTGGACCATTCCCACATTCACCACTCATGCCAAGGCCCTCCAGTGCATCAGGGCTCCCCTTTGCAGCCGAAGCTGCTGTTCCCTGATGCTGCTGATGGGGAGTGCCTTGCGGCCAAAACTGCAGCGAAGGACCAGTTTGGGTCTGGTGTTGGACAGTTGGATCACACACAATGGTCTGGATGATGGGTAGGGCATCCGATGATCGTGGATAGTGATTTCCCCTATAATATGTGGCAACCATGCAACATGGTGTTCAGGTATATATCTTGTTGTACATGGCCAAGTTCTGCAGGACATGACCCCTTGGATTCCTTTGCCGGGAGACATCCCCAAAGAGTTGGCTCTACGGGCTGAAGAGATCTGTCAGCACTATGGTGTTCACAGATCAAACTCTGATGATCTGATCAAGGTGCCTGTGTGCATCTGCATGTGCATGTGTAAAAAAATATATACATATACGTAGAGCTTCGGGCAGGCGCAAGCAAAGCTACGAGATGCTGCTCGTGAATGTGTCAAAGGAACCGTCAAAGATTCCAAGACTTTAGACAAGAAAAAGAAAGAAATAAACAGGAGGGCTCGTGGAAGAGGGCGGGGGGGACGTGGCAGAGGGAGACCAAGAGGGGGACCAAGAGGCAGGGGCAGCAAACTTCCTGCAAATGTGGGTGACAATTCAGAGCCCCAGGGAGGTAAGAATCTCTCTGAAGAAGATTCAGAGGATGCCGAGATAAGGAGGAAGCTAGTGCAGGAGGAGGATCCAGAAGAGGATCATATGGTTTGGTGCTCAACGATATCGATAAATTCACATTAATGTTTTGCATCTTGGTGTTCATAGTGAGGTCACTGTGGATGAGAGGTGCACAGCTGAGGCACCTAACTACAGGCCACTGAATCTTCTTGAATTGTGGGTGAATGCCAGCAGGCAAAGGGCACTGAAGACTCAGATGAGGTCAGTGAGGCCAGGTCAACATGAATTCCCCAATGTGCCCAGGAATCCTGAGCAGTAATATCACACTGACCTGTCAGGAGGCATTGTCACCATCGGCAAAGGCTGACGAAGAGGACAGGTGACACAGTTTTCAGAACCTGGAGTTAAGTAGACATGGACAGGCCTCAATCATGTGGGGTCCAATGCATGTTTTGGTCACATGCCAGGAAATTCCACCTACACAACCTTCGAACCAGTCTCCCAAGGCACAGCACACTTTTAGCCTGGTCTCTTTTTGGGACAGTTGTGTCAGATCAACCCTGTGTCAGGCTACACCTAAGAAACAACAGGGGATCAAAAAAGCGCTGACTTCACCGGAGGCCCTCATTGTTGGATTATGTTGAAGCGGATGAATCTTGTTCAGTACTGGTCACATTAGGCTCCTGCTGGTGCATCTGGGAAGCCAAAGGCCAAGGCTAAGGCCCTTCTTGCATTGCTTGTGGGACCAGGGTTGTCGATTCTGGTGTACAGGCTGCCACAAAGTCAAAGCCAAGCAAAAAGCGCAAGGCTAATGTTCTGGAGCAGGACAGATTCTAGCTAGCTATCAGAATCACATGAATAAAGCCTAAATAAAATCTTTTGCGCAGGATCCCACAGGTACTGGATGGACACCGCACATGGCGGAAGGTGTCAAGCGCATCAGGAATCCCAATGACACACCAAGCAAATGGGGATATGCTCGTCAAAGGCTGGAGGCTGGCATGTAGTGGGTGAGTCAAGATACATGGACGCAACTCACGATTGAACTGGCAGGCAAACCGTGCAGAACATGTGAGACTGCTGAAGGACTATACATTTTGTTAACTCAGTTATGTAGCACCCTCCATCATGGACAGGAGCTCAATTCCAGAGACAGGTTTGCAGTCCTCCCTACAGATGAGGAGCTACAGTTCATTCAGCTTGGGGCTTGTTAATGGCTAGCAGTTTTGGACAGGTCCTATTTTAGTGATGCCCTTGATCAGGTCCTGGACATTGCGTCCTAGTCGGCATGTTTTAGAGGCAAATCCCGACGCCAGCACTATCTCCATCTTGTTTCCCAGCTGCAGTTCTATTTCCTGCAGTAGTGTAAATCCTGGATGGTGGAGCCTTAACTAGTTTTGGATGATGTCCTTTCTCTGCACAACATATCCAAACCCAGCAGAATGCTGTTTCTTGCAAGGCTCAATGGCCAGATGTATGTGACCCCGGTGATGGCGGAACACGCCAAGAAGTTGAGTGATGGCAGGAAAGAGCTCAAGGTCTGCTCCTTGACTTGTGATTAAGATCTCACCAGATTCAGTTGGATGTTTCTTCCAGGTGAACAAGAAGAATGGGGTCACCCTGACATGGCCAACGGATCCCTATGGCACGTGGGAAACCCAAGTATGGTCAAGGTGACTCCTATTTTGAGACAAGATTGTGCCAAGGTGGATGTTTGCCCAAAAGGTCGCTGGATGGATTCAGGTGACCTGGATGGTATATTTTTAGAGCACATGTGAAGTACTGTGGTCATATTTTTCCAGGCTACAGATTCGTGATCATCTAGGAGGCCTGGATATCACTGCGTATGTTCCAGACACAAGCTATTTGTATCCGGCTCACCTATACCCATTGCAGGCTCTGTGGTGATCTTCCAAAACCTCCGATTTTCACACCAGAGGTGGCTGGACTCGAAGTTGACAGTCCGTAAACGGGTCTTTTTCTACACATGGACATGTGTAGACGAAGGGCTTTGATGTGCTTTGGTTTGGAGGCTTCAACCTAGAAGATGCCTGGGTGTGCGCACGGAGGCTTGTTGAACCTCTGCAAAAAGAGCAGTGCCCAAGTGCTAGCTGTTTTCACAGCAGTATTCCCTGAAGTTGAGGTGGTTCATGTGCCAGCATTATTTGTTAAATAGATTCTTTCATCACCACCTGCACCAGTGTGGCTTAGCAGGTCAGGGTTGCTATTCATTTAGGAATGGCGCGATCACTGCAGTTAAGCAGAACTGCTGCTTCCATGTTGCGACGACTTGGAGCACCGTTGATGCTGCCCGAAGCTCAATTCGTATATGTATATACACATGTATATAGGTATGCATGTACATGACTGGATGCAAGGCTGCACATGGCAGACTTTGTCTATCAAAATTCCCCGGAGGAGGTTGACCGTGTCAGGGCCTTATCCTTCATCCATTTAAAGATGCCTGATACACCCAAATAAAACTTACCAAGAACCTTGGTCATCTGGACCTCTTTGCTGGAATAGCCAACATGCAGCTGAGTTTTGGTCAGAAACTCAGCCGTTTTGCACTTCACCCTGGCACCACTCCTGGATCCTCTGACTAGTGAGCCCCACACCCAGGTGAGATCCGTCAAAGGTCGTGCCTTCCTCAAAAAACGATGCACCTTCCAGTGCATAGTTCCTCAGTGCTCAGTGTGTGGAAGTGGGGCTGTGGACGGGATGTGAGGGCATGCCGGTCGATAGGTACAACTTCGACGTTGAGACTCGCCCTGACATGAACGATTTACTCACAGTGTTTGGCCCCCAGCAGTTTTTGGGTGTCAGGGGCTCATTGGGGTAAGATTGTCATGTGGCTGTGGAAACATCAATAGCGACTTACCGGATCCGTTCATTTGGTGAGGCATGGGATGCTAAAGGCCATCCAGCTATGTCTTCAGCTTCGAGAAGATGGATTGGTGACAGCAGGAGTTCCATGTCATTCGTTCATTTTCATGAACGCAGGTACTGCACAAAGATCTGAGGAACAACCCTTTGGAAGGGAAGATCGTGAGTATGTAGCACAAGCCAACATTATAGCAACTCGAACATGCCTCCTTTGGTTATTGTGCACGGTTCGCTATGCCTTTTTCTTTGTGGAACAACCATGCAGCACCCGGCTCTATAACCTGCCCTATATCCTCCACAACATCAAGGTCTTGAGGCGCTTCATTCCAGTCTCCAAAAGTTTCTTGCAACTCGATTGCCAGAAGATCGATCACTTTTGCCATCTCTCCCAAACATCAAGCCTTTGAAGGGTCTCTAAATATCTTTAATATTGAAGCAGCTGAGTTGGATGGGGCGATATGGACACTTTAGCTCCAAAGGCTCTCTCTGTGTGGGTACAGCGAACCTTGGCTTAACTTTTGACCGGAAATCCATCACCTGGCCGATCATGCATCGATATCTCTGAGCCAGGGTGCCCAGCCAGTGCCCAGCCACAGTCAGGGCGAACCTGAGTGGGCCATCTCAGGCTGTGGATCCACAAGATCATGAAAAAGCTGACCCGGAAGAAGAAGCAGAAATTGGGCCTATGCTCTGATGGTGTTGTACGAAAGTACAAGAACCAAAAGGGGGAGAATAAGGTTGTTGGAGGGGAACGGTTGAAGGAGTCTGGTCAATACCCACTGAAGTTTTGCAGAACTGTTGCCAAGTGGCATACCAAGCATGTGGTACCTGGGACTTAAATTGGTGTTTCATTCAGGATCTGGATGTTCTTGCCTCATGTGAATGCACATGGAGACATGAGCTTTTGGAGGTGTCCATGTGTTGACATCCACCCTGGATCATGGACCACCATCTGAGGCAAAAAGACCAGGGCAGCTCAAAATCATGGTGAAACGAGCTGCCAATTCGAGTGTCGTTTGGGACCAACCGATCAAGCAGCCATTGAATTGGAAGCATGCTGATTTGGTTCCAATTTATGAATTTTTGAGGTCTGCTGTTGAAAATGGCACATTCCGACCAACATTTCCGTTGGAACATCCAGCCTGTCCCACTGACAGAAATCAATAAACCACCCTAAATTTGGCTCAAAAGCACATGGAACCTGTGACAATTTTTTAGCGTAACAGATCCGTAACAATTCCGTAACACCCCCCCTGAAAGTACTTCTAAAACTCCAAATGACCTTCCAAAACCGTAACAGGAGCGTAACAGGAGCGTAACAGGCCCGGAGGACCACCCAAATGCATGGAAACTGGTGGGAAAAAGTAGCCTAACACATGGAGATTATCACCCATATGGACAACTATTTCAGAAAATTGTGGCACATGAAAGCTGCAATATTCTGGTATGGGGTTGGTTTCTGTGAGTGGCTAGCGTGTGTAATTAGCTTTGCGAATGGCAGTCTTAGTGGCATGTTGCTCTGGCAAAGGCCAGGTAATTGTGCCCATTTGGGACTGTGGATAATTACACTCAGCAAGAAATTCATGCTGAACATGAACTGTGCTGTGTCTTCAAATCCAGCTATGTCTTCAAATCCGAGAACATGGACTGTGCATTACTGCTGGAGTTTGTGGAGTTCCATGTTCTTTTTCATAGACGCACAAAGAACAATTTCTAGTATTGCATGAGTATATATCACATGCCAACACAGGAACTGCCTGAAGATTTTGGCTGCAGTCAGTGCTACTGAAAGTTCTTCTTTAGTGGGTCAGTATGCCAGACCCCTGCCTTTCTGTAAAGAAAGCTTTGAAGAGAAATGAAGCCTTGAGGGCCAGGCTCAACCCGCAGCCCAAAGTCACCCCGATTCCGAAGAAGCACACCAAGGAGCAGCAGGAATCCATGGAGTAGCTGGGACTTCAACGTTGGTGTCATGGCCTTGGCAAGTGCCAAAGCTATGTGGGCATGTCAAACGACCCTGGTTTTTGACCTCCATGTTTTTGTATGACCATGTTTAGGTAGAAGGGATGCGGGAGTATAGCATGTCTGAAATCACCTCATTGTTCCTGGCTAGCTGAAAGGAGCCTCTGGGAATTTTTAATAATCTTTATAAACACCATATGGGCAAGAAGTTGAGTGGGTGTGAGCTATTTAAAAATGCCAGCTGTCTGATTAGGCCACGAACCTCCAGGCCACGGATATCCAAGAAAGATCCCAAAGATCGTTCGAGCAATGAGACCCTGCTGTACTCACGGGACAGCAACTGGGACAGCATGTGTGGTGTTGGTCTATGGTCCCACTGGCAAAAATGATCATCCAAATGCATGAATATGCAATTCGTCAGACACCCTGAATCCCTACAACTCCAAATTTTTTGGTGTCACATGTCTGGACCAGTGAGGCCAGACAACGGAATGGCATGACTCCCAAATGCCTGACTCCCAAGACATCAAGGATAGCTATGCAGCTCTGACTCGCCCACAGGCCTGCAGGATGTTTCCCACCCATGCATGCTACTGCTAGCTGATCTGGTGCCAAGTGGCTGCATAGTCTTTGATCGATCTAGTTGCCACCAATGGCCACATCCACTCCTCAGTGGCATTTGTCGACATGCTGCCCTGGCTAGGCTACTCCAGCTCGTTCCGATTGGACACGGCAACAACATCAACCAGATCCAGCGGAATGCTGGTCTTGGGACTATTCACGCTCATGGGATGATTGGTGGGAGCAGCCGGCTGACTCATGGAAAAAACACCAGGAGATTCTCTAGATCTGAATGTGGAATTTTATAATATTGTCATCACATGCTTGGGGAACTCAATCTAGATACTGTATTGGTGGAATCCGTGGATGCCCTTTCTTGACTGGTTCATCAACCCTTCTGGCCACCACGCAAGTAGCTACACCTGATATCTAGTGGAACTGGGCAGGATCCTGCATGTCCTAAACAAAGTAGTCCAGGGTTCTGGCTCTGACCAAACAGGAGCAATGGCAACATGATGCAGTTCATTCTGCATTACATCGGCCTGGAACCCTTGAGCGTATGGAGACCTGGGAGTTGCAAAACTATGCCAAAGAGAAGGCTACTCCAATCTTGACCAGTGAGGAGAAGCTCCAACTTCGGGAGCGTGTCCACCCAAAGATTCAGGGTTGGGAAAGTGATGTTTGTGAGAAGCTGCTCAAGATGGATGACAATGCTGTATGGAAGGAGTGCCGAGAAGCGGTCACACACTACAGGTACAAGGAATATGCCTTGTTGCAAATGAACCCCAGTAGCATGAGAGAGGATGTGGGGTTGTGGAAGCTGTGGCTGAAAATGAATGACTCTGCATCTGATGATGTGCGCACATACTGCCATGTCTTTGGCTTTGATTTGGGGTGGAGGCAGTGCACCCTCACTCCCGAAGAGGTGGAGACCCAACCTGCCACATGGCAGGAGCTGCAATCCAATGCCCCAACACCACAGGTGGCACCAGCACCAGAGGTGCAAGCCGCCAAGATCCCAGAGCCACAGGGCACAGCAGTCCCGGAGCCACAGCCGGCACCAGCAGCGCCAGCAGAGGTGCAAACTGCCAAGCCCCCACAGCCAGCACCAGCAGCAGAGGTGCAAATGGCCAAGGCGCCAGAGCCACAGGTGCCAGCAGCAGCACCAGCAGAGGTGCAAACAGGCAAGGTCCCAGAGCCACAGGTGGCACCAGCAGCAGCAGAGGTGAAAACAGAGGTCCCAGAGCCACAGGTGGCACCAGCAGCAGCAGAGGTGCAAACAGAGGTCCCAGAGCCACAGGTGGCACCAGCAGCGCCAGCAGAGGTGCAAACCGCCAAGATCCCAGAGCCACAGGGCACAGCAGTCCTGGAGCCACAGGTGGCACCAGCAGCGCCAGCAGAGGTGCAAACCGCCAAGATCCCAGAGCCACAGGGCACAGCAGTCCCGGAGCCACAGCCGGCACCAGCAGCGCCACCAAAGGTGCAAACAGCCAAGGCACCAGAGCCACAAACGGCACCAGCACCAGCAGAGGTCCCAACAGCCAAGGCACCAGAGCCACAGGCACCAGCAGCACCAGCAGAGGTGCAAACGGCCAAGGCCACAGAGCCACAGGCGGCACCAGCACCAGCAGAGGTGCACACAGCCCAGGCCCCAGAGCCACAGGTGGCACCAGCACCAGCAGAGGTGCACACAGCCAAGGCCCCAGAGCCACAGGCAGCACCAGCACCAGCAGAGGTGCACACAGCCAAGGCCCCAGAGCCACAGGCACCAGCAGCACCAGCAGAGGTGCTAACGGCCAAGGTCCCAGAGCCACAGGTAGCACCAGCACCAGCACAAACAGGTAAGGTCCCAGAGCCACAGGTGGCACCAGCACCAGCAGAGGCGCAAACAGGTAAGGTCCCAGAGCCACAGGTGGAACCAGCACCAGCAGAGGTGCCAACAGCCAAGGCACCAGAGCCACAGGCGGCACCAGCACCAGCAGAGGTGCCAACAGCCAAGGCACCAGAGCCACAGGCACCAGCAGAGGTGCCAACAGCCAAGGCACCAGAGCCACAAGCGGCACCAGCACCAGCAGAGGTG